>JAQIYB010000545.1:0-10907 GCA_034699325.1 Oribatida sp. Gr-Ori-00743 | reverse complement strand
CTTATTAGAGTCGGCGGAAGTCAAAGAATGGATCAAATTTAAGGCTTCAAATTCACTCATTTTATGTGAAGGAACAAAATGGAATTTGTTTAACCTAGTAACAATTACTTCCAAAAAAGAGCTCAATATAGTGATAGTCATAGCATTGATCTCTGGTCTGTTGATAACCAGAGTTTCCAGACCAACTTCTTTCTCGTATTGGACGGCTTGTAAAGGCTTTTCGTGGACCCCATATATCGGTGTCTTTGCGGTGAGCGACACATTAAAGTGCTTAAGACCTAAAATAAACGATTGGATTGTTTTCCAAATTCAATATTTCAATGACAGACCCGAGACTTTAGGGCACAAGAATTTAGTCCAATTTAACTCATCTGAAGAGACGGAAAGGCATTCCAGTTGTGGACAGTGACTGAAAAGGATGTCTAAGTCTGATATCTGTAACCGGTATTGACTCAAATCTAATGATTGTATATTTGGACACGAATTGAATAATCTGAAGAACTTTTGTCCGATTTTCTGAAAGGAAAGGGTCGTAAAGCCAGCGATCACTGACTGTTTTCCAACCACTCGACCCACCGATGATTTGATGGCTAAATGTCGCCAATTATCACATTTTTCGCTCAATTCTATTGATATAAATATTGAATTAAATGAAGTGATTATATGAATCGATGGTAACCTTCTTTAGTGAAGTGATTGATGTCATTGTATTGAAGGGAAAATACTTTTTGTAAATCTAAAAGTTCACAAATAATTTGATACCAATTTCGGCAAACAGTCAAAGATCTGAAGAGTTGTGAAACACTTAAATAACTAAGAATTTGTCGCAACTCATCGTATTTCAAGTCATCGATGGTTACCATACTATTCATTGTAAAAGAGACCACAATTCGGGTCACAATTCAACCAAAATATTTGTTTTGATTTCGTTAGTAAACAATTGGGAGAATTCACAAATTACATGTGTTGGGTATTGGGAAGGGCTCCCTATACCTTGGTTCTTCCCACAGGAACTTGGGTTCACAGCCTGGGAATACTCATATTAAGAGTCTTATGAGTAACATCAATTACTAATTATCAATCTTTAATAATTATATTTGCTTGCTAATTTTCTGTTCATTGTTCATCAATCAATATTGGCTGATAAAATGGTCAAATGAAGTTGTTTTGAATAAACAGTGATATTTAGCTACTTTTAAAGCCAGGGTCAAATTAAATAAATTAGTTTTGAACAGATTTGATTAGACAATCCAGGGATACATTTATTTTATATTTGTTTAATTTATACAATTATTATATGTCTAAAACTTTCGATCCAAGATTTAATAGTTGACAGCCTTAAGGAAGGGCTGTTAACTGCTATAGGAAGGGTATGTCATAGGAAAGCCTTTCTTTTTAATTTTCGAGTCGAATAATGAGTTCTATGTTTGACCGAAAACATTGAAATTGATTGCAAATACTTTCATTATTTTTGGGTTATTGTCAGACAATTGTCACTCAAATACACAATAATTTATCACAAATAAGATGTCAAACGAGAAGACTAATGGTTGTGACATAATTTCGCCATCGATTCTGTCTTTGGAAAGCACTTCCATATTAATTGGATTTTGGTTCAAAATAAATAAATCATCCTTGTTCATTATTCACATAAAAGTCCAGAGAATTAGTGAAACCTTTTAATTGAATTAAAATAGATTTTGTTTCAAATAATATTCAAATAATATGTAAGCAATTCATAAAATTAGAGGCAATCGGAAACAGAATCAGTTGGATATCTATTGCCATATCTTTGTCTCATTGTTTTCGAACAAATCCCTGGTTTTAGTTTGTTTTCGTTGAATGATTCAATTGAAGTGATGTCGCGGTCATCGGTTCCCACATAACAGAAACGCCTCAATATTTTGAATAAGAATTGAATTCTCATTATTGACAAACAATTCATTGAAATGATATCCACGAAGAATAGCGACAATACTTGTATTGATTTGAAAAATGTATAAATTGATTGAAAGAGAGTTAGAGACTCATTTGATGCCTTCAATTGGAGTGCAATTTGAGTCAAATATTGATATATTCATAACTTTTCATAACTTTTCTCAAATCCTTAAATAATGAAACTAATTGTCTGCTATTCTGTGAGTTATTTCACTAAAAACTAAACTCATTCTAATTTTAATTAACATTTCAGCTGATAATCATTTTATTTTTATTGTTGATGAGAGGCCACTCAGCAATGGGAGGATACGACAACCCCTACAATCACCGGCCATATGGCTATGGTAGTCAACAGAACGTACACTTTCCGCATCGCGATTATCCATACTTTCGGCCCCAATATGGAGGTTATCATAACTATCATCAGACTCATCCCTTTGGTCCGCCGTTTCCTTATCTCAGTAATTATGGTTAACTCAGTCAAAGAGTCAAAGAGTGAAACTTTAATTGGTTTTTATTTTTGTCCACATTTTTGTTAATCAAAGAAATCTATAAATTTCTATATAATTCATATATCAATCGTCAGATCTCAAGGCTTTTAAATTATAAACCAATAAAATATTTTCTTTAAATTGTGAATAAAATCTATAATTAGTTATAACTTATAATTGGGGGATGGGTTCAAAGGGAAGTGCTTCCTATTCAATATTATTCTAAATTGTTATCAACTCATTAAAGAATGCATTAATTTGATGAAAACAAGTTTTAAGTGTAAAAATTGTAAACAACTCATTTAAAATGAGTCTTGCTATATTTTGAAATAACTTGTTTAAGTTGTGGTGGTATTCCTGAGCACAACCTTTATTCTTGTATATCAATAAATTTTAATTGGTTTTAAATGCAAATAGTTTCGAGCAAAAGATGGTATGTATTTGCTTTACAATCAATGATTGACCCTCATCTACCCATCCACCCATCCATCCATCCCTCTTGGTTTAATGTAAACTTGCAATCAATAAATGCAAATTTAATTAGACTTTCGCAAAGTGTCATTAAGTGTTGAGCAAAATACAATCTAGCAATTTTAGTTATTTGGATAAGATTTATTAGCTATCTAGTTTTATAGTCAATTAATAAGAAGTTTAATTAGAGATGAATATTAATTACTTAATGGAAACCCACTTAAATCTGACGAAAAAATTAAAAGATTAAAGAAATTGAGAAAATTAATAATTTTTTATTTCATTTATTGGATTCAAAAGATCTTAAAAGACATTAAACCCTAAAAGAGCTAAAAACCAATGAATTATTTGATTATTAATACGTGTTTTTTGAACTAAAAATATATTTTCCGAAGATTTTTGATAATTTACTCTCAATTTCTTATTTTGGAACAAAATGTGAATCTCTTATTGACCTGAATTTTGTTACTATTAAAAGTCAATTCCTGACAAATTATACCTTAACTTATAGACAGGTTTTGGTAGAAAATAAAAGTTCCCAAAAAACAAGTTGTGCCAACTCATAGCACTCATACCACTCATAGCAAACTCTCATTTCTATAGTGGAAACTGTTTCTAAACGTTTGGGTTCATTACAAGCGATACTTCCAATCGATTGACAGTTAGACGAAGAATAAAAAAATTGTCGATTAAATAATTTTAATAATGAACTCATTTAAAGCATTGAATTATTTCAAAGTCATTAATTAACTTTAATTTTATATTTATATTAAAATAAGTTTTTCTTTTAGTTTTGTAATTCAATTCAAGTTTATTCTGTTATTCAAAATAATTGGTGTCTTCAGTGACTATCGATGGAAAAGTTATTGCAATCATGGAATGAATGTGAAAATGAAGTGCTTGCAAATGTGAAAGGTCAGTTTCATTAAGACTAGTATTATTTCTAATTAATGTTTTTATTTCAATTAAAATATGAATTATAGGAGAAATTCCCGATTGGCTTAATGGAGACATATTGCGTTTGGGACCGGGAAAGTGGGACCTAGGCAACGATTTCACACTTAACCATTGGCTCGACGGCTGTGCCATTATTTGTAGATTTACGATAGAAAAAGGAAAGGTTTCATTCAAATCTAAATTCTTGGAATCCGATGCCTATAAAAAAATGGTTTGAAATGATTTTATAGTTTCATTCATTGAATTAATACTTAAATATTTCAGATAACGGTTAACCGTCCCGTGTATACAGAGTTTGGGACTAGGGCATTTCCAGACCCTTGTAAAAATGTGTTCTCGCGATTCTTCTCTCAAATAGTTCCATCAGATTTGACAGACAATGGATGCGTTGGTATATATTGTCTGAAAGACCAGTACTACGTGGCCTCCGAGACGTGCAATGTGTGGCGGTTTGACCCGAACTCACTTAAAGCCAAACAAAAGGTAATACAATGTATACAATAATGAAGAGCTTGAAAATAATTCTTAACTGATCTAGATAAATTTGGATAAACTTATCGGAGTGAATTTGGCGAGTGCACACGTCCAGTATATGAACTCAGAGCCGTTTGCATATAATCTGACCTCAAGTTTTCTCAAAGGATTGAAATACCATATCTTGAAAATACCGGTTCACCAAAAAGAGGAACAAACTCTCGAAAACACAGGTTTTTATCGACAAAATGAATATATTTATTGATTTGTTCTTCAAAACAGATGAGACTGTTTTCAAAAGCACAACAATTTTGACGTCAATCCCTTCGAGTTGGAACACATGTATCACATATTACCACAGTTACAGTATTACCGAAAACTACATAATATTTCTGGAACAGCCTTTATTAGTAAACGCCTTCAAACTGGCCACTTGTACCCCCAAAGGAAAGCCACTTAAAGACTGTTTTGAATGGTGTCCCAATGAGAAGGTAAATCGATTGGATTATGTTCTTGCTCACTTTAAGTTGATATTTGCAGACAAAGTTTTATGTGGTGGAGAAGTCCAACGGAAACCTAGTTATCAGTTATTATTCGGAATCGATATTCCATTTCCATCACATCAATGCCTACGAAGACAATAATCACATCGTTTGCGATATAATAACATACGACGACTCATCCATTCTCGACAAATGGTCTATCGATAAACTCAGAGCAAATCAATGGGATGTCAACAGTCCTCCGATTCCCAGGAGATATGTTATGCCATTGCCTTTGCCGGACAAAAAGGTATGAATAGGCGAAATAGACCTAGATACTTAAGTAAATACCAAGCTTAAAGTTTATTTTGAAATTGTTTATTAGTTTGAGTCTGGAAAGAATCTTGTAACTCTTGGCTACACTGAAGCCAAGGCTCATTTGAATGAAAAGTCAAATGTGTGGTTAACGCCCGAACAGTTGGGATTACCCGGATTCGAGTTACCCACCATTAACTACAAATATTTCAATGGCAGAAAATATCGTTACTGTTATGGAAGTGGAGTCTTCGAGAGGGGACATTTTGAAAACTCGGTTAATAAGACATATATGATCTTGCTTATTTAAACTTATCATAAATTTCGAGTCTTATAATTAATTTCGATTTTTAGATTTGCAAACTCGACGTCACCACAAAAGAAGCGCTTATATGGAAACAGTCTGACACCGCATATCCGGGTGAATGTCAATTCATTGCACGTCCCGGTGCCGTCGAAGAAGACGATGGCGTTGTTCTCTCAATTGTCTTGGATTCTGATGAAACAAAATCTAATTTCCTTCTAATACTTGATGGCAAGACTTTTACGGAGTTGGCCAGAGCTCAGATCCGTATGAGTGACGCTCACATTCCGGCCACTATTCACGGATTGTTTACTCCCAGAAAATAATTCTTTTAATTTCGATCCTTTTTAAGCTCAAAAATTATTAATTAAAAGAAATATCAGACAAATTGAATAAATTTTGAATAAAATCTGCTAGATCAACAATTCAAATTCCAAGCTCATCAACTTCAGTGGGTCAGAAGAGGGACTGTCATCATTCTGGACAAAATGCTGAACTAATTTCTTGGATAGAAGAGCTATTTTTGAGTTCAATGACGTATTTGAGGCTAATTTAGACTGTGCTTACATTTCTCAGAGTTCTTGATTAAAATTAGGTTAATTGTACTAGAAATAGACCTAGAATCATTTGAAGCAAATAAATCTTAACGGTTGTATAATATAATAAATAAAAAGAAATGATTTGATATAAACTCATTATATCCTGGTTATTTATCATAATCATATTATCAAAGGCAAAAACATAACTAAGAAACCAATATATTTGATGAATGATGAAAACATTAATAAACTGACCATGCAACTTGTTTTAGTTGTAATCAAATTAATCGATACGAAAGCAATTATTGATCAGAAACCAAATAAGTCATAAAAATGATTGATTCGGTTTTGATAATAAACTGCGAGAGACTCACAAAAATGTTATTCAAATATCACTCAATATTTATAAGAATTAAGATATCGAACAATACTACGACTGTCAATGGGTTAAGTTTTAACCTTGACTTTCGAAATATTCTTGGAATTGCAATTTTAAAGTGACCGGCACAAATTTTCGAAAATATAGCATATGTTAGATAAAAATCTTTAGTTGAAAATAAGAATATCTAAACAATACAATCGAATGATTGACAGTAAATATAGCGAATGATTGGGTAATACAATGAATAATTGAGAAAATCAATAATTGTGAGTAACTATTGTCAAGTTATACATAAAAATAAATAATTTTAACTCAAATCATAAGTACTGATAAATGAATAGAACCAAACAATAAATGTTACCAAGGATTATTGATTTTTCCAAATATTAGCCACTCGTTCATTATATTTTACAATCAATACTTCAATTCTTTATTGTTTAGATTCTTGTTTTTTTTAAGAAAATATTGAATTGAATCTAGCATAAGACATATTTGCAAAGTGTTCCAAAACTTTAAGATAGCCTCCAGAATATTCCGGTTAAAACTTCTCTTATTGACTGTCTGTAGTTAGCATTGAAGTATTCAAATAAGTTGATATTTAAATTTTATTCTGTGCAGAAAAACTTTGGTTTCATTTATTTTACAAATTGTGAAACTATTTTACTAAAGAAAAGCTAAAATTATTTTTATAAGAGATGTCGTCTTCACTCAATTTGAACGGACAACTGTTGACTGTCGCCACTAATGAAGTAAGTGACCAAAAGTGAGCTAGGTCAACTCTTAACAAGTACTTGTTAGAGCCCCCCATATGTTTTGTTGGAATATTTACAAAAATGGAAATTGAAATCTGGTGTCGAGGTCAAACTAATAGACTTATTGAGCAAACATTTTAATTTCACCTATCAAGTCCTAAATTGTAACAGTGATTGGGGAGTCTTTCAGCCCAATAAGTCCTGGACGGGGATTATCGGCGCCATTGTTTCAAAGGTGAGCTTTATTTTCAATGTCATCTTCTTAAAATTGAAGCTAGCTACTTTTAAACTTATAAAGGAAGCAGACATAGGATTCGCCGGTTTGACGATAACCGAAGAAAGATCCAGATACGTTTATTTTACAGAACCTCATATAATAACTTCCGTTTCATATATAACTCCTCCGCCGAAAGATAAGCCGAAAGTGATGTTAGTTATCGAACCCTTCGAACCCTTGGTTTGGATTTCTATTATAATATCAATGCTTTTGATGCTATCCATCGAAGGGCTGATAAGACACAAATGGGTTCGGTTTAAATCACTTCATATTAAATGGGGAATCATATCAGCGCTTCTAAAGCAAACATTTTGTTGTCGTCCACCAAATATCCTACAGTTGAGAATAATTATGTACTTTTGGCTCTTGGCCTGTCTTGTGCTAACCTCTAGCTATAGTGGATGTCTTTATTCATTGATGGCGGTACCTAGCAAAGTCAATCCAATTAATGATTTTAATGAATTGGCGACAGCACAAACAAATGGTCAAATACAGGTTACAGCCATCGTAGGATCTTCCTATTTTGAGACGCTCAAGGTTGATTTAAGTCTTATTTTTAAATTTTATATCTAAAATCTACTAGCATATAAATCTAGAAATCAATAGTAATATAATATAATCGAATAAACCAAAAGTATCTAGGCTATCAAATTAATAATTTGTCAATTGATTGGAAAAGAGCGCAAATTTCGGAGTATATAAAGAATTGGGAGAATACTTAATACCCGTCAAGAATAAAGAGGAAGGTCTTTATGTGGTAATGAAAGGACACAAACAAAGCGCTTTTATATCAACCAGAGATCACCTCATATATGGGTTACTTAGTTTCGGCTCTAAATTGATTTATTTGCCGCCACCGACACAAGAATCAACACTTTTCGTTGACATAATGGGTATTGCATTTCAAGTAGACTTCAAACACAGACATACTTTCAATAAAATGTAATAATATTTAATTAATTAATTGCTTTGGATTTAAGATTTTTATTCCACAGAATTTCAGATCTTAAAAAAGGAGGTTTTCTCGACTATTGGCGTCTCTCTGAAAATAGGAAATTAGTCTCAAATGCAGAGAAATCGACTGACTTCGGTCATAACTATCGCCAATATAACATTGTTCGCCTTGATCAATTACAAAGTGCTATATACCTATTCAGCTTTGGTTTAACGTTTGCGGTCATAGTTCTTATGATAGAAATCTTTTTGAAAAGTTCATTGTTCAATTTTCTTTATAGGCTTGGTTAACACCAAGATAAGTCTTCAATTACTCAAGCAATTGATGAAAATCCAAATTCATTATAAATTCGTTCAATAATTGTATTATTTATTTCAAAAAATATTAAATAAATTATTTAATTTCAAATACATTTTTATCATTTTATTAAAATATGAACCTGGTTGAATTAACAATGTTTTCAAAAAATCTACATTTTAATCTTAGCATGGTCAAACAATTCTACTGTAATTAATGGCCAGAATTTACAGAATTCAAGTACAGAATACTCTTACTATTCATATATATCTATTCATCATAACTATACTAATGATATTTAATCTGTTCTTTCCATTCATCATATTTGAACCCATTATAGTAATGAGCAAGTTCATTCTCAAAATACGACTTATTATTGGAAAGTTTGAGCGAATGGTTGAATGGAAATGTTTGAGTAATGGGAGTCCTATTGAGAGACATTGTAAGACATATTGGAGACCCACCGCTAAACTTCGTAACACTTTATATGAATGATTTCTTTACATCTTTAATAAAAAGCGCTTTTAATTAGTGATAAAAATAAGCAAAACATAAGACAATACGATGTCAGACATTAAACAAATCAGTTTAAGTTCAGGAAAGACAGTGATAGAGACGGGAAAGACTGATGATTATGAACTGGTCGGTAGAATTGGTAGCGGACGGTATGGGGAGGTATTCGAGGCAATCAATGTTACCGACAATAAAAGAGTTGCCATAAAAGTGCTGAAACCCGTCCGACCCGAGAAAGTTGTTCGAGAAATCGGTATTTTGAAGCATTTGTCTGAAGGACAGAATATAATTAAACTAAAGGATGTTATCATCAATAATGGCTTTCCTTCGCTGATCTTCCCCTTCATATCGAAACAAACTCTGAAAACCTTAGCTCTGGATTTGAGTCCATATGAAGTCCATTACTATTTGCTGCGACTCTTACGGGCCATCGATTTCGCCCACAAACACGTGAATAGTCTTTGAGACGATTCTCCGCTTTTTTAATCATTTCTTTTATTACAGAATATAATTCATAGAGATATCAAACCATCAAATGTTGTGATCGACCGAAACCGAAGAGTCCTGCGTTTAATCGATTGGGGTTTGGCTGAACAACACACCGACGGTAAGACCTATTCGGTGAGCGTCGCCTCCAGGTATGCGTTCCTTCGACTCCCAATTGATATCTGATTAAAAGCCAATTCCTTATATAAAGACACTACAAATCACCGGAACTTCTCTGCAATTATTCCAAATATGACTATTCAATGGACATTTGGTCCTTTGGGTGTATTGTCGCCGCACTTCTCACCAAAAGAGAGCCCTTCTTCGAAGGAATGGATAATTTGGATCAATTAGACAAAATCTGTTTCGTTTTGGGCACAGAATGTCTCAGTGATTATCTCAAGAAATATAACTTAAGTAAAGTCGGAGTCAAACCCTTGCACTCAAACTTTATGAGACAGAACTGGAAGGATGTGATTACTTCCAAAGACCCGACGGCAGACTACATGTCCATTGATTTTGTGGACAAACTGCTTGTATTTGACCACAAATTCCGTCTGACATCAGATGAGGCTCTTTCTCATCCATTCTTCGATGGATTCGATCCCAAGAAAATCTAAATTAATTTAATATAAAAGTCCAATAATTATGTCTTTTTTTTGTCAATTCGTTTAAAAGAAACTCTAATTTATAACTCAGAAAATATTGTGTAAAGTATTTATATTTGTTGTCTCAATGTTTATAACTCTTATTTCTAATATATTTGTTATAAATTTGTTGTAAAATGTATTTCCAATTATTAAACGATAATAAATAAATATTTTTCTATCAATATTTGAATTAAGCTTGATACTTTCTCATACATTCTCTACACGTAATGGACATTGAATTTAGAAAAATGAGTCCAATTTTATTTATAAACCTTTAGGGGTGAGTTCGCCAATTGTAGCTGTAGTGACCCACATATGAGCTAGAGAAGTTGGAGTACACTTATTTGAGCAGGGTATTTGCAAAGTATTTGTGTAAGACTTTAATGACGACTGCAATCAAAACATGTTTACAATTAATTGGAAGGAATGGTCTGATTCTGAAACAAGCTAGAAATGGCACCCCCACCCTCCAAGTGCACTTACGATAGCAATTCCAATTTTTAGAAACCAAGAATATTTAAATAATTAATGATATTAATTAATCCCTAATTAATCCCTAATTAAAATAAATATATTATAATAAATGTTATAAAACCTCACTATTATTGTAAAAATCTTCAAATA
>JAQIYB010000544.1:0-10924 GCA_034699325.1 Oribatida sp. Gr-Ori-00743 | reverse complement strand
AAAGTGTTGGATTTCATAGTTTAGCAAGGTTTAATTCGAAGGCAACAAATTTTTTGCTATAATTACTGCAAAAATGTATGCATTTATTCGAAGACAAACTTTCTTTAAATAACTATATAATAATCACTGAGAAAACCCATCATTTTGTCAGAGAAGACATGCGAGCCGTAGATCCGAGTGTTGGGCATCGACTGCTCTCTGCAATGACTTTCCTCAATGAGCGCCAGCATCGCAGTGGGAAAGGGATGATAGCATTGCTTTGCCATCAGATATAAGAGAAAATCGATTGTAAGCATACTTTTGATGGAAGCACAGAATCGTCTCTTCATTGCATTCTATTAATTAAAACTTTGTTTTTAATCAACAAATCATTTGATATAAAATTCGTTTCGATTGGCTCTGAGTTTGATTCACAAATTGCATAAAAATAAGTGAATTCATTTGAAAAACTCTTGAATTTTAAAGTTATTCAAAATATTTCTTAAGAGATAACAACCGTTTGTTTGTAAATCAATATTAAAACTAAATATTATTTTACAGAATTTGTATAAAAAACTTCAAAAACAATTTCAAAGACAAAAGTAATTCTATTAGTTGTTGTGCTTCAAGTGATTTGATTGTATGGACACAACTCAGAGACAGTGGTGTCTTCATATTGACAGGTGAACAGCACATCTCTAAACTTATCGATTAGAGCCAAAAGTTGTCCGCGCCTTACGTTCTCGTAATACATAATGTCTTCCAAATGATGTCTTCCATTAAAATAAGGACAAAGTTTCGCAAATAGCTTCAGATCTTCCAAGTTCTTACTGGACGGCACTCTAAGGATTGATTCAATTTCCGACTGCGAGAGTCCAATATCTCGAAGCAGAGCAGTTCCCATCTCCTCAATCAAAGATGAAGAGAATTTAGGAGAAGATAAGTCATCCTCTGACGTACTTTTGCTCGAATGTTGAAGACTCGTCGCATTTGCCGGACTCGTGGCCAAAGAGTCTTCACTGGGAAAAGAACTGCCGGCACTGAACTCAACCACATCTACATCGGTCATAGTTAAAGAACTTTGGGGGCGCTCTGATTGTGACTGCGATACTCTTTGTGTTATATAAGGCGATGACTGCGAGATGGGCACCAAATATACATATGTGTGCAGCTCCAGAAGCAACCGGTGCTTAAGAAGCCATACAACTATTTGCACCTATGAATCAAATATCAAATGAGAAATGAATTAAATGACAACAAAATAAAGTAAATACCTGTTGGACCTGTTGAAAGGGTGTGTCCATTGGGTTTCGCAATTGACTCAAAGACATACTGAGAGAGAATTTTGACAAATATTTCAGAAGAGAATCGGTTCCGGGAAATCTTTCTTCAAATTTTTCGACTAAAGGCGAGTCAACATTCGTCGGCGCCAACGGATGAATAATATAGACGTTATTTTCACATAAGGGGTATATTATGGTTGCTTTGGCCCAATAGACCAGTTGTGCCACAATATGAAACACCTGCGAAAGTGTTATGTCTGCGTCGGCCGACAGTTCCAACAAATTCTTGATAGGATTGGCGACTCTCACTATACGTATAAAAGCTGGCGATGCGTCGGGCGGTAACGAGTCCAACAGTTCCTGGACCTCAACCAGAAGCAGAATCGCATGATATGGACGTAAGGATTGTAAACAGTTTTTAATATTTTGAGGACTAATTGACGGCACTTTGCAGTGAGTCTTAAGCATAAGGCGATGTACTTTCTGTGGTAAACAAAAACTAATTTCAATCCAACGGTTGAGCCGAATGCGAACCAAACCGGTTGAGGACAGACTCTCGTAAACACGTTTCAAGTCTTTTGCTAATCTGCTTTTCCCTAAAATCAGTTTATAAGGAGATTCCTCGTGCATACTGTCCTCAGGCATCGCCGATACTTCATCATGAAGAGCAACCATTAGTTTGGTCTCAGAGCTCAGGTATCCGCACCGGTTCTCTTCATAATGTAATCCGATTGCAATCTTCTGACTTAATTCGTGATAACAGTCGACGATGTCGTGACTCGCGTTTGCCTTCAGAGCGAACACAACATTGAAAATCAAGAGTTCTTTCTGTCCGCGCGTCAGAACCATTGGGTGTCCAACAAATCGGATGTCATTTACTTTGAGTTCAAACTTATGTCCACAAAGTTTCTGATTGACAGCAAACAAATTGGAAAACGAGTTGTCAGTGATTCCAATCACTTTAGCGATCGTTTCATTTGTGGAACTCTTCGCCATTTGGGTGGATATCGAAGAAGTCAGATCTGAATAGGAGGGCATCTGTTGGGCCTTTCCTATCGGTTTGTCGATCGAATTGTTGTCCTCTTTATTGAAAGTGTCTTCAGTTATGATAATCGCGTATTTGTTCTGTTTGTTGACAATCGATTCCGTCTTCTCATCGATAGAGTACGGGAATCGAAACAAAAGCTTTTCTTCTTTACTGTCGGACTTAACCAAAAACACTCCGAGCGGTAAAGTTTCGTCATCTTTGGCCGAAGTCATCACTGATTGGCATCGGATCCGATTGTTTTCAGTTGTTTACTGTCAGATCTCATTTGTTTGTATTAAATCTCTATCTCGTTGTCATAGAAACCTAAAACAGTAACCAATCAAATGTAAGGATTTTCACCTTTTTTAGCTCGAATTTCAAAGTGTACTTGATCACTTTAATGACCTAATAAATTGCAAATAAATAATTAGAAAGTATTGTCAAATAATTGTGAGTAAAAGAAGTGAGAAAACTCTCATTTTATTAATTCATTTGAAATGATTAGTCAATTGTAAACAAAATTCATTAATAAAAGGGAAACAAATTCATTGATTATTTGCACTAAAATGTAAGTCTTGTATATATTTATCACTAAATATATGACAAATAAACTAAATATTATCTTCATTTCAATCGGAAGAATGCATTTGAATGTACTTCAAGGCTGTCATTAAAGATGAGAGACAATACCCTTCTTCGCCCAACAGATACTTCTGATCGACGAGTTGTTCGATTGCATAACATTCGGATATCAATTGATGGTAACCCGACTTAACAACAGTCACACATAAGGCGGGTATCAATTCATCGGCAGAAATTTCCGGCGCCTCTTCTGAATTGGACTTCAGTTTTATACACAAATTTTGTATCAATCGAACCATTGATTTGAGTTTTTCGTTGGGAGACTGTAATTCAATTAAACTCTTGAGGGAAACAATTGTCTCTTCAAAGAGAGTCTCCTCATAATTGTCTCCAAATTCATCGATTATTTCATTTGATCGCAAAAATTCGTGAATTCCTTTCTTTAATTCTTTTTCGTGTTTATAGAAAACAATTCTAAACAAGTATTTAAATGCCGTCCAAATCGGAGGATAGAGATAATGGGAAACAATTGTGTGAACCAAAAGATGCTGTTCGCGACACAAGTCATAATTGCAAGGCTTGTAATACAACTGATTCTCAAACATTATTAAAGACAACATTAAAGTAATGGTTTCGTGAGATAACGATATATCGGTTGAAATATGAGTGAAGTGACGGACCAATGCCTCCGATTCCACTTCACTCACATTTATATCCATTTCATCGATTAAATCAAAACTATTCAATGATTGCAATGAAGAGGAAGACGAAGACGTTTTGTCGTCAATTTCTGAGCAATTATTATCAATGGGTCGTCGTTTTAGGTACTGTTTAAGCAATGGATTAATTATACGAATGATTTGTGTCTGAAATTTGTCGATCCATTGCGTCAAAGGATGGTCTTTGCACTTAAGTATTCTGATTATGATTTGAGTGATCACAGACTTATCCGGATTAAGACTAAGACATCTAAACTGTTGGCTGAGATCAAAATTTTTAGACTCAAAGTCCAGAATCTGTGCATAGAGTTGTTGTTGGCTTTGGTTGTCGATAATCATCGACTCGTTGTCCAGATTTAAGACACTTTGCTGTTGGACTAACATTTTTGCCGCCAATTCTAATGTCTTTCGTTGCTGTAAATGCATTGAATGGTATACCTCTTTGTCTTTATTTTTGGCCAATTCTATGTTTTCGGCTATTCTTCGTTGTAGTTCCAACTTAAGGGAAGCCCTTTTATAAGGATCGGCTGTTCCTCTCAAACGGTTTGCAAATACTTTATGTAAAAATGCATTTTCTTTCAGCGCTTTTTGAAGATTAGTTGAAGACATTGGACTAAAACTATTGCCGTCGACCTCTGAATCCTCGCTTTCATTGGTTTGGTTTAAATCCAATTCTTGGATTGATTGGTGAGTTAGCTCTGAGACTAAACCATTGTTGGAATCGACACAATCACAACCGTTATTATTATCTGAGAAATTGGTTATCATTAAAACTCTTTCGACGCAATTCTTAAGAGTATTGACACCACTGACGATCTTCGGGTCTATATTAACCGTTCCAATTGTATCCAATTTATTAATGGCTTCATTCTTAAGATAATTGGTCAGACCATTAATGCCATCCAAATACAGGACAAATGCTTTGCCATAATTTGATTGACAATCATTTTGCTGAGCGTTTATTATCGCTGAATAAAAGTCTGGTTTCTGTGGGGAAGTCATTACATTAAGGCATCTCTTTTGACAAAATTGAACTTAAATTTTCATAAAATTGATTAAATAATAAAAAACTTATAATAAAATGTGTTTAAAACAAAACTAAACAAACAATTAATGCGAAACAAATCAATTGCAATAAAACTTTGAAACCTTGGCTTAAAAATCATTCATAAATATCTTTTGGTAAAAATAATTCCCTTTTTATAAAATCGTATACTTTCTCATAGAAATTAATTCTGTATTTCATAACGTTTTTTGTGAACTAATTTTACAAATCACGTGACAATTAGGTCGACTCAAAAGAGTGTTAAATGTTATGTAAATATTGATAACTGTTTTGATGTGTTGTTGTTATTAAACGCTAATTATTTTATTATTTAATAATTTTAATCATAACTTTGAATCCATTTTAATTAAATAATAATAAGAACTGTATTTTAATTCATTTGTAAGTAATTTTAAATTTGATTTAATATTTAAATCTAACGAAATGTTGGAACGACTGGATTGTCGTTGATGTGAGAAACGCCCACTAATTGAGAGGTCTATTGATTTGTCTTTTAGTGATTCGTTGGTTACCATTAATAGTCAGCGATGTCTGGAATGGAGTATTGGCTGATATCAGCCCCGGGAGAGAAGACATGTCAGCAGACGTGGGAATCGTTGAATGCAATGACTGCCCGTCAGAGCGATATCTGCAAAAATTTTAAGTTTCATATTCCAGACCTAAAAGTCGGAACTTTAGACCAATTGGTTGGACTGTCGGACGACTTAAACAAATTGGACACTTATGTAGAGAGTGTCTGTCGGAAACTGGCCGCAGCTATAGCCGACACTCTCGACAGCAAAGACAAGACTCAGCAGCAGATTGGAGAACATCTTCAGGCGAACGGACAGGATTTGGCCCAATATGTGACCAAATTTCAGTGGGATTTAGCAAAATATCCAATAAAACAGTCGCTTAAGTCATTGCAGGACATAATAAACAAACAAATCGGTCAAATCGATGCCGACATGAAATCAAAGACCTCTTCGTATAACAATCTGAGAGGAAATCTGCAGTCATTGGAACGGAAACAAACGGGTTCTCTATTGGTCCGCAATTTAAGCGAATTAGTCAAACGGGAAAACTTTGTTTTGGGCTCAGAATATTTGAGCACATTATTGGTTGTCGTTCCGAAAGCATACTTCAAAGACTGGCAGACAAAGTACGAAAAGCTGACGGATATGATTGTTCCGCGCAGTTCGCACCTAATATTCGAGGACCACGACCACGGACTCTTCACTGTCACCCTTTTCAATAAAGTGGTGGATGAGTTCAAAGCACACGCCCGCGAAAACAAATTTGTTGTCCGCGACTTTCAATACAACGAAGAGGATATCACTGCGGGAAAGAATGAAATCGTAAAACTGGAGAACGACATGAAACGACAGTACCAGATATTACTTCGTTGGCTTAAAGTCAACTTTAGTGAGTCGTTCATCGCTTGGATTCATGTGAAAGCGCTTCGGCTGTTCGTCGAGTCTGTCCTACGCTATGGACTGCCCGTCAATTTTCTGTCGGTATTAATACATCCAAACAAACGAATGCAACGCAAACTCAGAGACCTTTTAAACCAATTGTACGCCCATTTGGACACTTCCATATCCCAAGGACCTATTGACGACATTCCGGGCCTTAATCTGGGTTCACAAGAATACTATCCTTACGTCTACTTTAAAGTCAATATCGATATGTTTGGAACACTTAATAATTGATTCCAGAGTTCAATGTTTTGTCTTCAATACATTCTATAACTAAATGTCTTTAATCATAGTTTAGATTACAATTCATAATATATTTGGACTTCTATTGAATTCAAGCAAAACATAAGTTAAGACTAGTGTTAAGTCAATTGTATTTAATCGAGAGAACAGTTTTAAAGTCTATAAAACAGTTTTAAAAAAGGTTTTAATCACTTATTGTGAAAAAGACTGTAAAATATAATCAGATTATAATTTTTGGAATTCTTTTGTTAATTTAGTTTAAAATTGTGTGAAATGTTATCGAATTATCCAAAAATTGTTGCGATTAAGACATAAATGATTAAAGTTTATTAATAGTTATATTAAATCCAATTCTTATTATCCCATAAAAAAAGTTTGGTTTTATTAAAATTCGGAATTATTTTCAAAACAATTCCTCAAAATTTGAAACAATTAAGTAATAAAAGAATATTCAGATTACATTCAAATTATGAATGGATCTATCATTTTAGTATTTGCAAGGTTAAGAATTAATTAAAATATTGGATTTAGTTTTTCAATGAATTCACATTAAAGCGAATATTTTCTTAATTTCGGCGATTATTTGAGGATTTCATTCAATAGTTTTAAATTTCTGTAGAATTTCTGCCAAATGAAGAGAAATCACTGTTTAGACGATTGCGACGAATGAAAGTGAAGTTATAATTGTATTTAAGTACAGAACCGATGAGTAAAATAAAGAGAATTATTGTTAAAAAGATATTAACGTTTCCGAGAGTTTTAACGGAATTTAATTCATTGATTAAAGATTTCGATTCATTACTGTATTCGACATTCAATTCCATATTTATCTGATCTGCGATCGAATCATTCGAAACCGAATCGTTTTGCGGTGGATCTGTATTTTTGGTCAAATATTTTTGACACATAACCAAATAAGTGGTGGTGCACCCCACATCAAACCACTTGCCTTTAGCTGTTGAGGCAGAGCTCATTACAGTGCAATAGTTCTTTGAGTGCCAATTGTTGGGCTCATTCGGTCCCCAATTCGTATAATTCAAAGGACTTCTATCAAACCAAACGAACGACTGGTTGGAGGCCCGAAGCAAACCGATCCAAACGGAATACTTAGCATGCTTCTTCTCAAATGCCAGATTCGTTAAGAAATCAAACTCTTCCTGAGAGTGAATTGTGACGGGGGTTGCGCTATATGTGTGCTCACATATAGTCACTGAATCATGGAAATTTGCTCCGGCTAAGTCATTGTGGTACTTAAAGCATTTGTCTCCGAAGTGATGCCATTCCTCTTCACATTCAAATTGAGTGAATACTGTTCTGCAACACTGAACTGCAATTAAATCAAATCTTTTTCAAAATACTGTTCTTTAAAGTAATGAATACTTACGAAAACAAATCGTAAAATACAAATAAAAAGTTTTCATTTCATTTGTTTTCGTTTCAAATTCAGTGAAAACAGTATTCTCGAGGTCTGAGTCTTTGAACTGTTTCTCAAATTCTAATATTCATTATTATTATTGTAATTAATTTGAAAATCAATTGATTGGAGGAAAACGACGGAAACAAATCAGGACTTATTGTTAATGAACTGAAAAGCATTTCTTGCGATCAAATGTTTTGATAATTTCATATTCAATACATTTGTCTAATAGTTGTGTCGAAGATTTAATAGTGATTTCATATCTTGGGATAAAGTGGTTCCACACTCAGGAAGTCCTGACATACGTTCAAAATGTGATTATCTTAAGAATTCTAAACAAAAGGATTGTCAAACATTTTAATATCACTTTGAATGCAAAAATAATACAGAATTATATAATTGTAACGAAAAGACAAAATTAATAGAAAGGTGAATGCACGAGGTACATTTGGTACATTCAATTTGAATCATTCATTTAATTCCAAGATATAACAGTTAATGAGTTAATACAACAAAATGTCTGAGAATTATCGGATACTTTGTTTAATACTAATTTTCTTCGGTATATTTAAACCGAATTCATCGCAAACCACAGACAGTGTAACAAACAATTCCTCGAAGACTATAATTATAAGTCATATCGAAATATTTCATTTGTTCTCCACTTTAAATGTCTTCGTTTGGTTAATATTTATTTTGGTTATGGCGTATGGAATATATCAAATCGTTGCCAACAGTTCCCGATTGAAAGCACTATTAATCGGAGGCGAAGACCAACAGATCTCTAATATGTTTACCATTACTATTGTTGCCTCTGAGCCGTCACTCGCTTATGATTACGACAACTCTTCGATAAGAATTGACTTAAATGACAAAAACAACCGATTGATTGCCTCTTTACTGATGAGACCGCTCTGGGCTTTCCATTCAATACAACCGAAACCTAATTCTAGTTCAATGTGGAAAACACCTGAAGACAAAACTGATCAAAAAGAAACAATAAACCTGTCCCGTCAGGTGCCTCTCATTGGTATTTATAAGTTTGTTACAGACAAGAATCTGAAGAGAGTGCACACAATCCTTTTGGGACACAACTGTCCGCACCCGGATGCTTCTATTCTGGTTCGATGCGTTGAAATATCAAACATAAGTTCACTGATTTCACACACCTATCCATTGAATGCTTATATCCCACATCTGTCTCAACCCATTTCTTTCTTATTCCACTCAATTAAAGATGACTTTGAATTTGATTCTTCAGAAGTCTTGTCTCCGCGAACACAATACCAACTGAACAGCACATTGAACTCGATAGAAAGGGCGTCCTTTTGGTTACTGTGCTTTAATATCCTTTCGTTTAACAGCTATTTCTGGAGTCAATCCTATGAATACGAAACCAACGAAGAATGGCTGATGTGGTATAAGGCACTCCTCCTTTCTTTAATAATAGGATCTTTGGTCGCAGTATTTCATCAATTGTTAACTCTTGGCTATCGTTTATTCAAAGAATACAATCTATTCTATCAAACAAGCAAGGTGATTTTTCTGACACGGTTTATAATAGGGACAGGTATTCAAAACAACATTTGATTCGCAAATAATAATTGTTTTGTTTAACTCTTAGCTCTTCTAATATCTGTGATTCTGTTGACGACAAACATAGCGATCGCCAAATACTCGATTCGGTCGACAATACTCTTGCGTTGGTATAGAATAGCCTTTTTGTCGGCACTGGTCTTCTTGTGTTTGTCTGCTGTGTTCACAGTTTGTGGTGTCTTCGTTCACATCAGACCAAAGCTTAGAAATGAAAATTCATTCCATCCCTCAACTCTTCATATCCCAAAAGAAGGGGAACCATTGAAAATATATGAAATGATTGTCCAAAGCAGCACACCTTTAGAAATCGATAATATGAAGAATGTGTCCATGTACTCTTCGGCATGGCTTCGGTCAGCTTTGTGTCAGCACAAGGGTCTCGACAAAGCTATACTCTGCGATATTTATGACGTCACGCTTTTACCGAAAGGAGAAGTGACCACTAATTTGGGTATAAGTCGTCCATTCATTCAATAAAACACTGAATAAACATTTGTCTACTATTAGCCGAAAATATGTTTAAACTTTTCGGTGAAAGTGCTATGGAAAACAGAGGCGCCGCCTACGCCTCCAGAATAATTGAACAGAAGGGAATGGCTGTCAGTGTTTCACAATATGGTCGCAAAAAGAAAGATCAGAATCTCACCGAAAAAGATAAAGAAGTTCTCAATACTGAGAATAATTAAATAAATCGCAAACAAAAAGTTTAATATTTTAACAAAAACTTAATTTTCAAAACAAATGTTAAAATAGTTTTTAATATAAAATAGTATTCATTAAAATGTATTATAAAACTATTGATTTAAAAAGTGAAACAAAAGTCAATTATATTTCATAAGTGAACAAAAGAGTCGCTTGAATTTGAATTTAGTGATTGAATTCGCGACACAATCGACTCAATAGACTTCATAAGTGTTGTGTTTTCATTGATAAGTTCGTTACTAGTGGACAGGGAAGAGCTACCCATTGATGTTGAACCCAATTGATTAGAATTGAGGTCATTTGTAGGTTCGGTTCTGGACTTGAAAAAAGTCCACAAATCGTTTTGAACTTTAGTTTGAAATGAATTGAGTTTTTCAATCGAGTTATCCATCGATTTCTCAATTAATTGGAGATCTTTTTCATGCGATTCGATTTGCAACAAAATATCGATCAGTTTTCGGATATTCGAGTAAATATTTTTCATTAATTTCTCTTCTAATTGGAAACAATCGCAAAGAAGTTTAACCATGACAGTATTGTCGAACTTTTTATTCCTATCCTCTTTGGGCCGTTTCCTTAACTGATCATAAGCTGAGAGCATATCGCTATATATCGAAGATATCGATTCGTCGATTGGTTTTGATTTAATGAATGCATTGAAAACTGGATTTCTTTGGGCGTCGATTACCTTCGAAACAATTGAAGTCGATTTTGTCAGCAAATTAGTGATGGTTTCAGACATTGCGTACACTTCTCTCAACTCTATTAATGATTCTTTAGATGACCGCAGAAGAGAAGGGGAAACGTTTCGACACTTTTCACAGTTTTCCAAATTCACTTTAATTGAGTTCTT
>JAQIYB010000543.1:0-10929 GCA_034699325.1 Oribatida sp. Gr-Ori-00743 | reverse complement strand
CGGACGCAAACATAACAACAAATATTACAACACTTTCTCTAATAAATTGTTTAATTCAGTGTTTTCTCAATCGATTGTGTTTTGAAAAACTGGTAAATATTGAAAAACTTTTATATTTAATAAAATTTATTTTAAAAATACATTACTTTTACTTAAATTCACTCATAATTTGGTTTAAAATCAATTGATTATAAAAATACTTTAAATTAAGTGATAACTAATTGGAAGACAAACCTAAGTTTAGTTAATTGTCATCACTGGAGGACTCTTCCTCCGCTTCTTCAAGCCATTGAACGAAGCCCTGAATAGATTTCTGAGCTCTGAGCTGTTCCTGATCTTCAAGATCAAACTCTGCTAGTGGCATTGGATTTTTATGCCACTCCAAAATTATGTCTTCTTTAAGCACTTCCTTGTCATACAAATAGTTAACGAGTTTAACGAAGACTAAAGGATTAATTCTTTGGTCGTTAACTAAAGAATATTCTTCGATAGAAGTGATGCAATCGTTTTGCGATTCTTTGCTTTTGATATAATTGCGAATTAAAGGCAACAAATGGTCTAAAGTAGGCTTAAGTCGCGAGAAGTAAGCACTGGTAGTGTCATCAGACTCGGGTAAGTCAAGAATAGCTTTGATTACCAGAGTATTCAAGTCTTTCATAGGGACATTGTAGGCATGTCTGACAATACAAGATATACGATAAGAATTATTCGAAGCAAAAGTGAGTTAAGGCTATACTTCGATGAGTTTATCTCAAGAATAAGGTTTTCACACTTGACTTTCTCTTCGATACCGCGCTCCAGACTATCGTACACCTCGTCGTAAAACACTATTACATCGATATTATGAGTTATTTTTGAGCAGTCAGTCACTGATTGTAAAATACCTTTGAGGTCATCCATAGGCGGACTGTCATTGCGTTCGTCATCAGATAAGGTGTCGGAAAATGTGGTACTTGTCGTGTATTTGTCTTCGTCTTCATCTTCACTTTCCCCCCAAATCTCTTGAACAAAATCTTCCTCCTCTTCAGAGCTATTATCGTTTTCTTCGACATATAAAACACCTCTTCCTTCGGAGCCGACAATAGTAGTGTCAAAATTGTCATTTTTTTCGTTTGGGTCGTAATAAATATGAGACAACTTTTTCAGTTCAATGTTTGGGCCGAGTATTACATTATATGAGATAAGAGAACCGGCGTTCACCACAACATTTGGTTTAAGGCAAACGTCGTCCGCAATAATGCATTTGTTTAGAAGACAATTGTCTTCAATGACCACATTATCCCAAATGTAAGAGTTCTCTATTCGAACGTTATTTCCGATTCGACAGTTGGAACCGACGGTACTATTAGTTATGAATGTTTTGCTGCCAAATGAAGAACCGGTTCCGATGGCAACGTTTTCTTGAATTCTCGTATCTCTAAACCAATTAAATATAGAATTAAATAAACAAAAGACTAAAGAATTGATGAAATGTTTGATTACACGTCTAAATGAACTCCATTTTTCTTATAGATGTTGTGCCTCTGATATGTGCACATGTTTTGCATATCGGGAACCGTTGGATGTGTGAACCGCTGCAACATATCCTTACAAATCCTGTCATAATTGCAAATATTGCTAACTCTGGCACAATAGCCGGTGTCGACGACGTGTGCGTATATCGAGTTACCCAACAACTAAACCAACAAAACAATTGGAATTCATTCAAATTATTCAACTAAAAGACATTCACCTCTTCGTGAACAAGAATTCCATCGATGAAGTCATCTCTGGTCTCATAATCAAAGTTATCGGCGAAAAGCGGCGGTACGTTAATCGAACAAATACTTATATGTGTGTCCTGTAAATCGTGAAGAATGTCCACACTTTGATTGTCTTGAAATTTAGTCTGAATTTAAAAGAATTCAATTAAAACTGAGTTAAAGTAATAATAGGATACAAACCAAAGGTATTTGAAGTCTTCTGTTGTTAAGAATGCGTTCGAAATGAAGTATTTTATTAGTTTCTGAGTCGACGACAGTTACCAATTCGTCTTCAATGGATCTGATCCTATGGTAGGGTTTAGCGCGTCTAAACACAGTTGTCATAACACATCCCTTGTCTTTCTGCCTATTTTTTCTGTTCACATCAAAAGTGATAAATAATTAATAGAATTGAGTTCATAGACACCAATAAAAATAAGAACAGACTTGTGCTGAGCTCTGATCTCTTTAAGGGGAAGATTTCCGACAGAATCTCCGTTAATAAGAATAAAATCTGATTTTATAATAGCCTTTGCGTCCAATTCCCTCAAAGTGTCGCCCATTGATTGAAACGTTTCGGATGCGATCACAGACACAGACATTGAGTTTGTTTTGTTTGTCTCATTATTTGCTGTCTTATAATCGGATTCACTAAATGTGGCAAAAGATCAGTAAATATGACATAAGACAACTGTTACCAGAAGTGCATTAATTCATTGAAAATGCAAATCAAAGCCAAAAGTTTATTGGCATTTGAATCGAGAACTTCTTGTGTTTGACTTACGCCACGAATTGTTTGATTTGCTGCCAATGAGCACAACTAAAAATAAACGTCTCGTCGACTCCGGCGTTGCTTAAGAACTCGAGAGTGTACTCCAGAAGCGGTCGGTTCACTAACGGTAGCAAAACCTAAGAAGTCGGACGTTTTGTTTATCATATCATTAGTTTAAGCAATTGTTTGGTTAAGTAATTAATGAATTGACTCAACTCTAGGCTTGCGATGAGTTATTGGAGCAAAACGTGAGTTAAAACTATCGGCGATTATCACCGCTTGTATTACATCCTCTTGTTTTACTGTCGAGTCTACGGCTGAGCCCTTCTTTGTTTGAGACATTCCCTTATCTTTTGGCTAATTATTATAAAATATGCTTTAATTTAACAAAACATTGATTTGAATGAAAAATCTTATGCAACACCAAAATCACCATAAGTTTGTCATCAGTTGCTATGACAACAACTCTTCCTTTGTTTACCGTTTAAAGCATTAGAGAGCGCTTTAAAGACTTTTAAATTGTGCTGGATATGAATCCCTTTAAATATTTAGTCCAGGTCATAAAAAACTTTAATCCCATTCGATGAACGATTATTTCATTATCTGTTTTACTTAAAATTGAAGTAATTAGAGGATTATTATTTGGAAGCATCTTGATCGATTAAGGTCAACTTTTTATTTCTTCAAAAATTTACAGATAGTGAGCAAGTTGATTTTGGAAACCCGTTCAGTGAAATGATTAACTTGGTTTGAACTAATTTATGTTATCTAGTTCATAATCGATTATTTATAAACCAATTCTTCAATAAATTAAAGATTAAGTAAAGTTTGTTTGACTCTTCATATCTAATAATATCCTGTTTGCTGTTCTATTAAAGGCAAATGTACTTGTTCACTCTTTATCGATTTTGTTTGGATGGACGGAAGCGAATGTTCCGTTTGTTAAGGTTTGAGACTTTGGTTCTCATAACAAGTGAGACAAATGTCTATATAAACAGTAATTGATTTTTATATCGATTCCAAAGATTAGAAATATTTAATAATATAACGGATATGTTTGACGAAACCAATCAATATCAAGGAAATAGTGTTGATTGGACCATGATAAATTACTCGATTGAGTAGTTAACTTCTCTTTGAAGACGGAGTTCAGACAAATGAAGTAAACATTTCATATACTCTTAGATTTTAATTAAACTTTAACTCCAATTAAATGGAAAATTTATTAACCTGCTAGTTTTGTTTTTATTCTCTATCAGTTAGTTTTAACGATGAAAATAAAATTTTAATTGACACAGATCAAACCTTCATAAATATTTGTCATTTCTCCGCTTCTTCTTATTAACCGTTTTTTCAAAATTTAATTATAGTTTACATTCGTTTCTAATTTTAAAGAAAGCTTTTTGTTCCTCAAATCGATTGAATTGAGGTTAAAGTTATTTGTTTTATAGTGAAGTCATTGTAAATATTATTTATATTCTCATTCTTTTAGTGTCTCTTTTGATTGATTCTCAATATTATAGTAATTATCGATCTTATGATTACATTTTATGCTAAATAATAGTCTCCTTTCTATTCAAAGCCATTATTCTGCAGAATCTTCGGCGAAAAGTTTGTAATTCAGTGAGAAATCGTTTCTGAGATCATATGAATCATCACTTTTTATGAAAATCTATTTAATGTTTCGATTAATTGCTTTCGAAGTGAAAATTGATTTTCTTTACATAAGTAATAAATGTCTTAATATTGTTGATTGAAATACAATATGTTTTAACATTTTATTAATTGAAGTGATTTTCTTAAATAACAAATTAATTGATAACCAAATGCAGATAAAAGTCATTTGTTTGTTGAAACTGACATTTATTTGAATGACTACTACTTATTGAGTAATATTAACATTGAAAATATTTATTATAATAGCTGTGAATTAATTCAATGCCATTCACGGCATAAAAGTCTTGAAAAACAAGATTTTATGTCTTTCTTCAGTCGATTCATGTTTTTTAGCGAAAAGTTATTAAAACACGAATTTTAGAGAATTGTGAATCAATTTTTATTTTTAACAAAAAATGTATTAAAAACTTTTCATTTGTTAACTGTTTTTGATTTTGTTTAAAACCAATTAATTTTAAATTAGTTTTGACTCAATTTTTCAATTCATATCAACAGATAATAGAAGTGATCATAAATTGTCTTCAAAGCAATTGAGGTAATGAAAGCTTGGCTTCAATTTTGTCTCTAATCAATGAATTTTATCTCTTAATAAATGGCTTTTATTGGGAAGAATTCCTTTCACGTAATACATAGTGTTTTGTTAGATAAAGGATTGCCTAATATATTGAATTCCTTCTGTAATCTTATGCAACGATGACAGTGGGATGACTGAGGGCTCAATTGACAGGTCTAGCCTTCGAAAACTCGGTGCCTGATATTTAAAAACTTATATCTTTGGATTTCGAATCAAATTTATTGGCCATTAAATGCACTCATGGTTTAGATTTACAGATAGAGAGTGTGTCTGAAGTACACCCAATAATTCCTTTGAATCCCCTATCTTTGAGCCCAGAATAATAAAAGGATGGGTCGATTAGGAGTAACCAGGGAATAGCTAATTCCATAAATATGGATGAATTTGGTTCGAGATTCTATTGAATAGAGTTCTGGAGTTAATTGATTTGATTTCAAACTTGACTTTCGTTATGAATTCTCATGAATTTCCATTAATTATAACTTGGTTGTTGGCAATACAGATGTTTTGACCCTGCACTTTTGCAATTATAATGTTTAGTTTTAGAAATCAGAGTCGAGTAGAGTTGATATTCGAGTTATTTGAATGAAAAATTTTATTGACTAAAACTTTAATGAGTTATCATATTATCCGCTGATTAATGGTTTTGGAAACACATAAACACAGAATAGAAACGGAAAAATTCGCTTTCGATTAAATAAAAATATTTTAATAGCAATTAGTGTCTCACGTATTTCATCTAAACTTTGTTGTTTTTCCACTGATTTTGAATACCCATAAAAATTATCTCTCAATTCCTCTTAAAGTTAATAAAATTATCGTAAAAAATATAATTCAGAAATAAATCTTAGGATTTGATAAAATGCATAAAATAGCTGTCAATTAGAAAAAATGCGATTAATTGACAGATTTTGCGCTAAAAAATTGATGTTTTAATAAATAATTCATTGGCTCTGAAAAAGGCAACGATTTGTTGTTTTTTGATCAAAATTTTGTTTTGTATTTAATGAGAGCATGTCTTTTAGATCAATACTTAAGATGTGCTCAGTTTTGTGGACAAAATTGAGACGATTTTTAAAACCCATCCCAAAGGATGTTAAACCTGAGCCTTAATTTTCTCTGATTTAAGCGAAGACTTTCTTTAAGCGGATTTTAAGCGATAGCTCTTTTCTCCGGTAAATTTAAATATATCTCAATGTTCTAATTATCATTGAAAATAGGAAAGGCTTAAAAAGTATGTGCTCTTGAACTACAAGTTAAGGTGTATTCCGCCTCAAATCCTGTTGAGCTTTGATAGTGTTGTTCACAAATGTGCTTAAAAATAATGGAATGAAAGCCTACTCTTCGAACGTAATTAACTATTATTTAAATGCATTTATCATTGAATTGAATAATGTTTTCATATAAATAAATAATAAATAAACGTTTCTTCCACTCAACAAAAAACCACAGCTTTTTATACATAAATAAATTATAAAATGTGAATAAAAAACAATTTGGTTTCAAAAACTATTTAAATCCCTAAATGAAGATAAAGGCAATCGCTTTAAAAATAAAAGACTTCACAAAAAACAGTAGTATTTGTCGACTAATCTAAAAGAGTTTATAAGTTATCACAACTTTTATTTTACAATACATTAAATGTCAGACTTTATGACAAATAATTTTCGAGAACAGAGTTTTCTTTTCGACTTTAAGTTTGCATTTTTTCCGTTCAATTCGATGATAAGAGCCGTCACTTTTTATAGGACATACATAGAGTCAGGGGCTGTCCAAACACTTGAGTTGTCAGTTTAGCGATTAGTGCTTAGGTATCAACTCTTTTAAAGCGCTCAGGTACTACGAACAAGCAGGTGCAGCACCTATTTTCCAAACTTTTAATATATAGAGAGGGAGAGAGAGACTGGCATTTGATTTGCCTTTGAATTAAAGCTCTCTGTGCTCTCACTCTCTGTGTAAAGCATTTAACTTTTCCATAATATGTAAGTTAACTCTTTTGGGGAACAGTTGGGTTAGTGTGAGTGCACTTATATTAATGCAAAAAAATTCACTAATGATATGTTCTCCGGTTAATTGTCTGCCAACAGAATACTTGTGTCTAATGTGTACTAAAGTTGTATGAAATTATAATTTGTTGCTCCGGTGTTAGTCATACTTCTCATGAATTTCTCTCTGTATTTCACAAAATTAGAGTCGAAGTAAACCTGAATTGAAGTTCAACTAAATTATTGTTACTATTGTTCAGTCGATTGTCTGCAACGAAGAGAGTAATGTCTCAAACCGTCGAGAATTTGATTTCTAAACTCAGAGAACTTGAATTGGAAGAGAAGAGAATCAAAACAATTAAAAATGATTTGTCTTCAAAGGTCAAGCAAATGGACAAAGAGTTGGATGAGTTATCAAATCGCCGGTCAATGGCTCTTAAAGAGTTAGAAATGGTTTACAGTAGTGACCAGAGTGAAATTGAATTCCAGTCCCTGTCCAGTGAAAACAGTTTTTATCCAAAGAGCTCTGACTTAGACTCTGATGAGTGCACACAAAAGCGAAAAGATAGGAGTGATTCCGCTGGAAGTGACGTCGAGATCAAAAAAGTGAAGAGTACTGACAAGGATTTAGACAAACAGTTGCAATGTTTGGAAGACGTCAACGCTTTTGATCAACAAATGGTCGACAAATGCATCGATGAAATGGCATTCACTGTCATCAGAGAAATCAGTGGTTCAGACCTTCAGCTGAAGAATGAGTTCGAAAAGCTCTACAAAGATCCAGAATTCACGTCTTTGGTCAAAGACGTAGAAAAGACAAAAAATAAAGAACTGATTTCCCCATCTATGACCTCACTGTGTCGCTCGTACTCGACTGACGGCAACTTCAAAGAGAACGTCCCGCCGTCCACTCGAGTGAGACGAACCTCTTCTAATAGGTTCCGTTTCGACCAACAAAACTCGTCACCGAAAAAGTCAAACACGAATGTGATCTCTCAGCCCATTGTTTTGCCCGCAAACATACTTCGAGGAAAGAAACTCCTCTCAAATCTGTTGTCCGAAAAACAGACCATCGATGAAAAGCGGGAAAAGTCTTTCACTGAAGCGGTCGAAACCACTTCCAAGGATTTCAAAAAGAATTTCTCATTTTGGGAGAAGAAGACCACCGAATGTCTGATCGAACAGAACAAACGCAACTCGAAAATTGTTTCGGTGTAAGGTTTGGGTCATTCAATAGTCAAATGTATATATTTTTTAATTATTTGAATTTTCATAGCTTTTACTCATTATCTGATATTTCATAATAATTGCTGTTTTTGTCACAAAATTACTTTAATTTTAAATTTTTTAAGACAAATCTGTTTTAACCTTTTTAAAGATTATTCAACTTTTCAACACTTTTATGAAAATCTGAAATATTTTTAACACAATTCCGAATATTTAACGAATTATAGAAATAAGAACTAAAAGATAATAAATTCATGGATTGAATGTTTGATGAATTCATTAACGCGTTATCTCTCGCTTTGATTAACACAACTTCAAAGGAGTCATATAAGGAGTCAATTAATTTAATAAAATTCATGGTTTAGAACAAGAAGTCCTCAAAAACTATTTTTAAATTTTATTTTAATGTAATTATAAGTTCTTCAAAGAATTTAATTTATATTTAGGTCTCACCTATTCTTTGATCAGGAAATGAAAGTTTTCATAATTATATTGGAATCAGTGCTAAAGTCTATCAATATTTTGCGTTATCTTATCGGAAAAATTGTCATTTTCAAGACATTCAATGATATATCGGAACAAACAAATAACATAATTCGCACCGAAATTGTCAAATGTCTTCGACGGTCCGCTAACCATAGAATTAGGCCTCAAATCCAACAGTTTTTGGAAGAAATGAAGAAATTGTCAAATAATTCTGAGTTTACTTTAACTCATTTAATGAACCTTAAGATAGCGGCTCAGGTCTATGACCCACAACTTATCACTAATGTATTTGACAGACTTTGGTCAGACCCGACCGCCTTTCGAATCAAAGATATTGAAAGGATTTTGTTGTGTTTGTCATACTTTGAACACGACTTGGATTTCGATAAATTAGAACTAATTTGCGATCAATTGCATCAAAAGTCGGAGACATTCTTAATATACGAATATCCCATTTGTTTGCTTAATATTCTTCATTATCTCTCAATTTTGGGACACTTTCCTAAACCATTAATAGAACATTGTTTTGAACCCAACTTTTTGGCCAAAATAATCAGTAAGTCTTTTAAGACATTTATTCTCGATTTTGTACTCAATTTATTACTCGAACAGAATATTCTCGACTCGATTTCCAAAGACATTTGTTGGTCACAAACACTGCCCTTTCAGTGGAAAAATATAATGAATTCAGTGATACTTTACTATCACCAGAGAAGGTCTATCGCTATTACCGATGGATACTATCGTCCGAAACGTCAGAAAGGAATATAACCAAAAAAGCAACCCTGATCAATTCGGTTTATATGAGTCTTCAGTCAGAGCTGAAGCGAAGGGTCCAATTGTGTCATATCTTTCCATTCAAAAGCTATCCATTAGTTATGATATTTGATAAACAAAACCAAAGTTTTTCATTGACTCCCAAAACAGAACTGAAGGCAAATATGTTCGACAATTGTATCGCTATTTATATATTAGACATTCAGGACTTCGCAATCGTCGACACAATGGTTAAGGGATCCGTTCGCTTGGAAATCAGATTACTCGAGAAGATGGGCTGCAAAGTGGTTACTATTCCTTGGCATCACTTGACATGTTTTAATACATCCAAAGCCCGAAAGAATAAACTAATCAATGAAATCATGTCTATTGATCCCAATTTCCAATTTCAATAAAAGTTTGAATACTCTGTCAAATAAAGGGTTTCCCCACAAATAAATCCATTTATTACGTTAATGACATTTAAGAGCAGTGGTGCGCATGTCTTGACCTTCAATCACACCGTTTAGACTTGTATTGAAGGCCGGCGTCTATTCCTATCATTCATTTAATTAGCATTAAATTCAATACAATTTTAATCAAATTATTATCGAAACCGATATTAAGAATGTCTCTCAAGAAGTTGAGTATCGATTCCTTGGATTTGAATTCAAAACGAGTTCTCATTCGGTGAATATATTCACTCAATTGTTAACAAAATTATAATTAATTGTGTTTTAGGGTTGACTTCAATGTCCCGATGAAAGACGGAAAGATCACTAATAATCAGCGAATTGTCGCCGCTTTGGATACTGTGAAGTACGCCCTCGACAACAATGCAAAGAGTGTCGTCCTTATGTCTCATTTGGGTCGACCCGACGGACGACGAGTCGAGAAGTATTCCTTAAGACCAGTCGCCGAAGAAGTCGGACGTCTTCTCAACAAAAACGTGACATTTTTGAACGATTGCGTCGGACCAGAGATCGAGTCTTCGTGTGCGAACCCAAATCCCGGAACAGTTATTCTTCTCGAGAATCTTAGATTCCATGTCGAAGAAGAGGGCAAAGGAGTGGACGCCTCAGAAAATAAGGTTAAGGCCTCCCAACAAGAGATCGATGCTTTTAGAGCGAGTCTCACCAAATTAGGGGACGTTTATATAAACGACGCTTTTGGGACCGCACATAGAGCTCACTCGTCGATGGTTGGGATACAACTCCCACAAAGAGCGGCCGGTTTTCTCATGAAGAAAGAGCTCCAATATTTCGCGAAAGTAATGGAGAGCCCCGAAAGACCCGTTTTGGCCATTTTGGGCGGCGCTAAAGTCAAGGATAAGATCCAATTAATCACTAATTTGTTGGACAAAGTCGACGAAATGATAATCGTCGGCGGAATGGCCTTCACTTTCCTTAAGAAGATCAATAACATGGAAATCGGTAGTTCTCTGTACGACTCGGATGGCGCTTCCATTGTCGAGGAGTTGATGTCAAAGGCGGCCAAAAATGACGTTAAAATGCATTTGCCCTTAGATTTTGTGACCGGGGATAAGTTCGATGAGAACGCAACTGTTGGTGAGGCCACTATTGAATCGGGTATACCCGCCGGACATCTCGGTCTCGATTGCGGACTCAGATCAGTCGAACTTTTTAAAGAACCGATTTCAAGGGCAAAGACAATCATATGGAACGGGTATTGACTCTAATTATTTAATTC
>JAQIYB010000542.1:0-10953 GCA_034699325.1 Oribatida sp. Gr-Ori-00743 | reverse complement strand
GAATGTGTTTTTGTGCCTTTTGGTTGACTTCCTTCACCTGTTTATGTTTTACTTCTTTACTTCTTTGGTTAGTTTTAAAGCATTTATTCATTGGTCGGCTAATGATGTGATGCATCGCATTGAAGGGTCAATGCCTTCACAACTCTCGAAACAAACAGTTTTTTGATGTGTTGTTGCGAAAGCGTTGCACAACAGTTACCTGATTGCAGGTCAGGTCATAGACTGGTCTACGAAAAAAGAGAAAAATAATAATCATATAATCCGTCTGACGAGGAATGGCATGCAATGAGCCCATGCTTTCCAGTGCAATCTTGGCGAGCCTCTGAGATAACAAACAAATCAATTGCTTTGCCCCCTATGCATACCTACCTGTGCCGTCTCGCATATGCAAGTGTCTGATGTCTTATACACTCTTCTCATCTGAAATGAAAATCTCTTCTCACTGTTTGAGTCAACAATCTTTGTCTTATCTTTTTTTACGTAACGAGAATTCACTTATTTATTGGAAAACTTTTCCCTAAAATATGAATTTTCTGAACACAAAACTGAATTTATTTCAACGAATATCTGATTTTCATCTCTCATTTCACTTGACTTTTATTGAAGTAAACAGATTTTCAAATACATTAATACAAACGATATTTATATCTCTTTTTCTAAAATTAATTCTCAAATAGATTTTTATTGCAATGTTTTCGCCATTTTTGACATCAATTCCATAAGTAATTTAAATCTCTTTTTTGCTATTTTTCTATTATTTAATATTTTTTTGATTATTTATTTTCTTTAAGAGAAATGAGAACCGAAAGTAAAATAACATAAAATAGAGAGAAATAACTGTTAGAAAACAACTGAAATACTATTTTTAAATGTTTACATAAAATCTTAAAAGTACTAAGAACACATTGAAATATTTGTTTCCTTTACATATCAGTCGTGTTTTATTAACGAGTTTTATGCCTTTTTTCACATAAAAAGTTTCAATTTTCACATAATTAGTATTTGAAAGAAAAACTTTAAGATAAATACGATTAGAGTTATTAGTAGTGAAAAGATTTATTGCTTTCAAAGGAGTACTAAAGTGTTTAACTGATCTCAAAACTTGTTTTATAGTAAAGTTTCACTTTTTATGATCTTATTTGAGAGTAAAGTGTTGTGAGAACCGGTGTTAATGTTTTCATTGATTACTAGCTTTTCATTAGTGACACCTTTACAGTAAGCAAAGGCTAGCCTTCAGTGCAGCTGAAAGAGAGAGTGCAAGTTGCACTGTGCAACCATACTTTGCTGCTTTGCAGTCAAACCCTTCCTCTCACTCTTTCACACACGCAGTCATCCCTTTGGCTCCGCATCAGAATAAATACTCCACTAACCGATTGGCGACTCAATGCCTAACTGGGCGGAGGCCAACGCTTAACTGGACGACCGTTTCGTTCCATTCGATGCATCCTTTCATTACTTTTCATTTCATTTTCCAAATAACTCTTCAATTGTTTGCATTCACGCAATGAAAATGATTTTAACTGCGGTTTTCTGAATGGCTTTCCAAATATAAAGAGCTTTTGGTTAATAATTACCACAAAATATGGTTAAACCAATCGATAAATGGCGTCAAATATGAAGTAATCAAAAATAAAATATATTTATATTTGGTTTCGAAAGAAAAATATTTTAATTATTTTTGTTTCTTTGTGTTTAATATTCATTTCTAACAAAAATATGGACAAAGTTTGGACTTATAATTAAATGAAAGCCTAAAAATAGATCTCAAACTAAAATTTAGACCAAATATGAAAGTAATATATTATTTATGAATATCTCTTAATTTTCAGACAAAAAGTTATTTAATTTCAATGTATTTGTATCTGAATGTTGGCCTAAACTTATAAAATGGCATTAATTTAGATTTGAGTCAAAACTTTAAAATTGAAGGAAAAGAGAAGAAAAGTTATATTTTTATTTGTTGTTCACTATTTTCGGCTATTTTTAAACTTTTTTACCCGACATGAGAACCAAGGGAAGAGCAAAAAATAAGAGGAGATAAACATTTAAGTAGAGAACCAGAAAAAGTTTATTATCAGTCAGTTATATAACTGAGTTGAGCCCAAAGTCCTGCCTATTTCTTGAGCCCTTATGTATTGGCCACAAGCGATCGCCACAACCTTTTCTTCTTTAGACGTTTTAGTCAGAAAGCAGTCACTGCTTAAGGAGAAGTGTAGTTCCAGTTATAGTCAGTGAACATCTCTGTATGGATGGCAACAACATGTTAAGCATCAAGCACATTAACTTTAAAGCCAATGGCTATTCAATAGTCAGTCTTTAAAAAAGTTTCCAAGTTTATTTAAATCAAAAAGTTTTAAATAAAAGTTTTCCGTTGAATAGAAAAGAAATTTAAATTAAAATAGTTTTGAGGGAAAGTATTACATCTTTTAGTACTTTAAAGATTGGAATTTGTCTGTCGCTCACAAAAGACTTCGCGGAAATGAAACTCATATTAATCTTATTCTACTCGAAGTAGAAGTGAAGAGTGAACTCAAAAAGGGTTGAAAACTGCTTTTTCATCCATCAGACAATACTTTGTCGTCTTTTTCTTCACTCGTTTGCTATTATATAAAAGAGTGCGTCAAAAGGGAAAAGTGTGCGCCAATCGATTAGAAGGTAGAGTTGAATGAGGTATGCATTCGTTCAGCACATTATTTCTTTCACTTCACTCCTCTCCCAGTATTTGTGATAATTTTTTATACTCTAATTTTTTTATTTGACGGCTTGTTTGCCCTTTTTTGCCATTCATATAAAATTTCGATCATTTTTTCATTTAAAGCCTCTTTTTATGAATATATTTATATAACGATTACTATCTATGCGTTCGATATTAAGGTTTGATTTTTTATAATTCAATTTTTTCTGCTATTGATTACAATATTTTTTTTATAAAATACATTATTATTTTTAATGCTGTATTGGCCACCGCTTTAAATTTCTTGTGGCAGCTGTAATTTTTTGCTTGTTTCAATTGACAGGTCTATTTTTTAGAACAGTTTTTCTTTCAATTTTTATTTTTATGTGTGTTTCCCAATCGTTGGCCTTTTTTTGGTTGAAACTAAAAAAATTGATTAATTTTTATACGAAGGAAATCCTTTCGACTTTTCGTATTGATATCGACGTTAACTTTCAATACTTTTCCTATCAATTCATTAAAAGAATTGAATTTGAAAAAAGATTTTTAGAAGAAAGACTTTCCTGAGAATTGTATTCTTAGCAAAACATAGTTAGACTCAAAACTTTGTTCTAACCGTAGATCCGCTCAATATGTTTGAGTTAAGAGTAAATTTTGCGCCAAAAATCATTTTATTTGAATCTTATTTCAAACCTATAATTAAAATATTTAATAATCTATTCTAATAGAAGTGAATTATGAGCACAGCCTATATTTTAGGGGAAAAATTAAGTCAGTGTTATACCGTTTGATCGATTTTTTTATTCTGTTCTTTTATTTCATAAAATGTATACTTTCGGTAAATGACTAACAGCACCGCCACATATAACCAGAGTTTTGGTATACCAGATATGCATATATTTTTTATACAATCTATTACTGTAGAGCACATACATAGAGATCCACAGACAGTATGTGAGAGCAGAGGCATATCTCGTGGCATTTTTTATGTCTGCAATGCGCTCACTCCACACCGAAACTATTGATCCAAACTGTGTTCGCCAGTGAGTGGTGTTTCCAATGGTAAGGTTTGGTCTTAATGTTGAAAATGTTGAGCTGTCGAACAGTGTCTCTGACTTCACTCATACCACACTTTCAAAGAGGAAGACATCTTATTTACCAATTCTTCTGAATCTTTTCTATCGTCTGTTTTATTGAAATTAATGAGAAACTAATTGTTAGAAACGATGGCATTCGGTCTCTGACTCTCCTATTATTACTGTCTTTCATATAATATATTTGTATAATACGTTTGCATAAGAAATACAATCAAATCTATTAGTTGTTAATTATTTTTGGGTTATTTTAAAAGTAAATCAAACATTGGTTTCTATATTCTTGTGGTAATGTTTACTTCTGTGAATCACTACTAGTATTGAGAACTTGATGTCACTCCAAGTGTTGCATCGCTTTTCTTACTGTAAGTCCTCTCTGTTTGAGAGATGATTCAATTTTTTATGGTTTCCAATAACTAAATACACGTTTGACTCTCAGAGAGTGTGTGTTATGTCTATTAAAAAAGAAGTCCATATTTTAGTTTTGAATATCTGCGCCCATGTCTTGAATTTTTCCTACATTTTCCACAATAGTATTAATAGAGGACTACAGTCGATGATTAATTGTAGTCGAAAAGCCACAATCGTATGGACTTAGCCATCAATAGTGAGTGCCATGAGTTCTGATGTGATGGAGGGCAGTGTGTCATTGCCATCGTTGCCATCCATTGCCATGAGCCCAAAGACGACAATTGAATAGTAGGTCTCTCCCGATCTCAAGTCTGCTTTCAGTTTTATAGTTTGAATTGATGATCAATTGTACATTTTGTGAATTGAGAGCTGAGCTCACAATCCATTATTAGAGACTTTTTTGCAGGACGTGCACCTACCACTACCACTAGTCAGACCTGCAGCTGCCATTTGCATCCATTCATAATTTCTTAGTCAGCTTTTTGTTATGCCTTAAAATACAACAGTTTTGAGCACTTTTGCAGCCAAAAGATGCGGTACTTCTGCTGTACTTCTGTTACACTTTTCACTCACTTTCACTATGACTGCAGACTTCACTCCAAACCCATATATTTGTAATTTCACTTCACTTTCAATTTTTGTCCTCAAAAAATGAATTTCCTCTAAATATTTGGTTATTTATTATACCATTGATTGTTGTTTAGGACCAGAGAGCGAGTAGTCGACCATATTTTGTACCATATTTTGGTTCTGCCATTCATTGTATGCATTCATTGAAGACTTTCTTTTATTTTATTTCTCTTTTCTATTATTAAATTTATTTTTCTCTAAATGCGATTTTGAATATATCTTAAATATCTATTATTTTCTCATATTATTGACAATTCACTCAATTTTCTCTCTTCTAATGTCTTTGAAGAGAATATTTTGTGCAAAAAATACAATTTTCTGCACAAAAGACTTATAGTCTTGTATTTAATGAAAGAATACATTCGATTGTAATTAAGCTCTTGGCCTCAAATTATCCCCAAATCTGTGCAAATAGTTAATAAATATCTGCCAAATATAAAGTCATGGCCTTGTGATGTGTTGTTCAGTCCTCTCAAGTGCAAGACTTAAGCTATTTTGTCACTAAGATATGCAAAATGTAAATATTTGAAGCTATGGTTAGTGTTCTAGTTATTCAATTTCGACGACTATTAACAGTTATAAACAGAATAAGACTTTTTGCTCTGATATCTGCCATAAAATTGCTACAGTTATCACATGAAAGTAATTTCTCAGATAATATTTCAAGAGTGCTGTTCACCACTACTATTCAAATCTAGACAACAAGAATACCGATTCAGTTGAGAGTTGGGTTACAGTCGAGTGAATCAAACAGTTTTCTCATTCACTTAAACTTCCACTAATTTTCACTCAATTATTGAACCAAACTTTTAATTATTTAAAAAATGAATTTTCTTTTACTCTGAATAATAACTTAGAAAACTCGAAATTGAGTGAAGGAAAAACCCGTTTTTAAATATCTTAATCCTCCGGTCATTACCGACATTAATAGGGTTTGTCTGTAGTTTTTGTGATGTAATATATTAAGTGAGACTCAGAGTTATCATTTGGTAAACAGAGCCCAGCATTGACTCTGAAATGGTTTGAATGATAGTCGCCTCCAAAAAACAAGGATAACGGATGCGAACCTGAGTTTTAGTGCAAATATTATACAAAACTTCTATTTCTGCTATCATTCAGTACTTTATTATTAGCATTTGGTTCTTCAGATAAGATAATAGATTTGGACAATTGCCTAATGCGTCTGTCATTGCCATAACTGTTACATAAATTGGACCTCTCATTAATTTTTATGTTTCTCATATAACTCATAGGTATATAACAGTTATATGGTGTGGCGTTTGTGTGAGTTGTTGTGTGTTTTCTCTCTTATTTGTCTAATACACCACTAGTTTTAGGACTTTAACCTCATCAGCAAATATCAAACACAACAGTCAGTTGTATAATCAGTTTAACAAATCAGACATATTTTTTCTCTAAAACTCAACAAAAAATGTTCCTCTCAAAAAACATATACTCGTTTTCCTACTCTCCACACTCTCTGTCCCCCAAAGTAATTGAAATATTCCTCTTTAGTCTCTCTCTATGACTCTCAAAGTCGCGCAAAATTCTTGAATCGATTTTTATCTCTTTGTCTGAGACGTTGTTTTTTAAGACGACTCTTCATTACGTCATATAATTCCTTAATAAGAGTCTGTAAAATGCAATTTTATGAGTCCTATCAAAATTCAATAGCGAGCATAATATGGCCAACTCTTCTAACTCTTTTACACTATTTTTTGGTTCACAAAATTCTTATTTATTTAATGAAATTTCTTTAATATTTCAAAGCGCTCTCAAATATTTTTCTCAATTTAAATGTCACACAAAAGACATTAATTTTTTCATTCATTTACATAAGACATTAAATGACTAAATAAGAGGAATAATAGAGGATTTGTTTCTGCATCGCACAGCATAAACTGCGCTGCCATAGAACACGAGTTGTGTGCTGCTCTAACCCTTGTAAACTGTTTTTCTTGCAAGGGTTAATGCTATCCGTTGAGCACAACTTTACAGGGATTGGGAGCTAAAGGCTATGAGTGTGAGAGAACTGAACGCTGTTTCAAACTCTAATTGAACTCTACTCTCGACTCTGCCTTAAGTACTAAAACTTATTTTCCATCTCTTTTAATGTAACGTCTAATCAGTGTTTTTTTATCGTTGAGTACTAACGCCTCAAACAATTGTTAAATACTTTGTTTTATGCGTTTCTTTGTTTTTTCCCTTTTATTTCATTGAATACTTAATTAGAGTTAAATATTAGTACGCAATCGGTTTAAAGTATTAGACATTAGTTTAATGAGAATTATGTCTAAAAAGTCAGTTATTTATTGAAATTTTTTATGCTGTGTAAAAGAGAACTGGTCTCTATTGCACAGGCTATTGAGTACTGAATTCAAATCGGTGTTTGTGTCCCCAAACTATTCGTTTCCCTTCGAACTATTTCCCAACATTTGCGCAAATATTGCATATTATAGAAGCGGTCGCCTTATCAGAGCATTGGTCCAACATTTCCCTTGTGGTACCTCAAAGAATGTCCAAAGGTTTCTTCTACACTCAAAAACACTTGAATATCAGAGCTAAAGGCAGACATAGAGATAAGGGGCGAAATCGGGGGCAATACCGATGGCTATGTGTCAGATGATTATAATATTTCACAGAAATGCAGATCTGAGACGAAATAAAGGAGCGAAACAAACGCTCAGATGTTGGCGAAAGTCTAAATTGAAAGAGAAAGTGGTATACAATTGGTGTTTCCCTTTCTGGAGGAGAGCCCGAGAAAAAAGGAAATACTTTTTTGAGGGGGACTGGGATAGGGGTGGTTACGGCTGAGGCAAGGTTTAGGCCAAGTCGTACACAACTCGGTCTTCCAGACCTTGATCTTCGTTGAAAGGGAAATCGTTTTACACACACATAACCATCTTTTGGGTGATATAACAATAGAAATAAGTCGAGACATCGGATGACGTCGAATGTGTGCCAGACTTTAGCTTTTTTGAAGCTTTTTGTGTATTATTTTGTGCATTGACCCGATTTCTCACTTTTATATAAAATACGAGACAACTTAAAGAAAAAAAGGACAGAACGACGTGCCTCACCCTAACTTATATGCCTGGAACGTTTTTTCCAATTTTTCTATCATTTTTGCACAACCTTGAGGTCTCTCTCTCTCTCTCTCTCTCTCTCCCTCCCTCTCCCTCTCCTGAGCGGCAAATTCAGTCTACATTTAATGTCTGATACCATTGGGTTAACTCCCCCTTGCATTGGATGGTAATCACGATTCGACTACTGGTTCCCTACAAGAAAACCGCCTCTACTCTACTGTGCTCTGGTTGTGGAGTACTCGACAGTCGTAGCCGTTATAGAAAACGTGATGTCATTTGAATTCTATGTCACTTTCATTCCTTAATAAGTTCCTAAAAGATGTGAACCAAAAACCACGAGTAAAGCAAAAAAAGTTCCTAAACTTCTGAAGACGAAAGTGATTCAAATATTTGCATAGAATTTATATGAGTTTTAATCAATCGGTTCGTCCGAGTAATCCAATGATCAAAAATTGTTAATTGAATCAAAAATAGTTGTTATTACAAATGTGTTCCAAATGTTAATATAGTTTTTCCCAATTTATCGGCGAATAGAATATTTGCCAATCAGTGTATATGTAATTTAACTCGACTCTAGTTCTGGTCGTTTTTAAAAGCAGTAAATCAAATAATATTGTTATTTACCCTAAACTTGTCTTCAAACAAATACTTTGCTTTTGTATTCAATTGATTTCTATTACCCAATGGTCTGAGTCTTCATTACTGTTATTACTGTTAATAATAGTATTAAATCATTACATAAGCCATTGAATCAGTCGATTACATATGAGCTCTGATTTTGTTATCCAAACCTTTCGAGTTTGATATACAAGTAATTAATGAATATTCACTTTGCATTTAGTGCCCACTCCTTATAGCACTCCATAGAACTGTTTTTGACTAAACGCATGTCTGTTTGTCTTTATGTCCAGGTTGGGCGGGCCCGCAATTATACCGGGTATTGACGGAGGATGAAAGAAGAAGGCGATGCGTTGAGCGACGATGCCATCGAAACACATCCACAACAGTCCTCATCGAAGACCTCAATAATAACCACTTCGGTTAAGAGTGAAGTTTTGGTTTCATCCAATTCCACGTCTAATTCAAAAGTGACGAGTTCAACGAACGGCACCGGTTCTGGTGTTAGTGTTAGTGTCATATCATCGCCATTGCGAAGGTCGAGAACTTCAGCCCTGGAAGCAGTAGATTTGGTCCGCGCCCAGATATACGGCAATGCGTTGGTCACTATTGGCAACGACTTAGCTGCTGCGGCGCGGGCAGCCGCTTCCGGTATCGCGTCTGGCATTCCGTTTCCAGTGCCCGACACAGAACAGAATAGGATTTTAATGCAAGAGTTGGCGAACGTTGCGGCCAGAAATGCGCTTTCGGGTGCCTCCAGCACTCATTCCAAGTCCAGTTCTGACGGGTCCAATAGTGCGTCACCGCTGTCGTTAAGTATGGGCGTCACATCCAAACCGGGACCAAAGCCGCGCGCCGCCGACTCTCCGGGCAGTGGATCGACAACCAGTACGACCACTGGTCCGGGAAGAGACAAAGTGTTTGTGTGTCAGGTCTGTAACCGGTGTTTCGGTTACAAACATGTGCTCCAAAATCACGAGCGGACGCATACCGGAGAGAAGCCATTCGAGTGCCGAGAATGCCATAAGAGGTTCACGAGGGACCACCACTTGAAGACTCACATGAGGCTCCATACGGGGGAGAAGCCCTACCACTGCACTCATTGCGAGAGACAGTTCGTTCAGGTGGCGAACCTCAGGCGGCACCTAAGGGTGCACACCGGCGAACGGCCATATGCTTGCGAACTGTGCACCAGTAAGTTCTCGGACTCAAACCAATTGAAGGCCCATATGTTAATACATAAGGGAGAGAAGCCATTCGAGTGTAAGAAGTGCCTGGGTAGGTTCAGAAGGAGACATCATCTGATGCACCACAAGTGCCCTAAGGATGAAGCAAACATCGGTAAACCCAGACGTGGCCGTCGACCAAAAGCGTACGATGAGTTGATTTCTCCTAGCACTCTCCTGCGCCCCGGGTCTGTAGACGAGATGCATATTCCTGTTGTGGCCACCGCTGCCACCGTCTCGTCCTCTACAGTCCCATTTGCGGCCGCGGCCACATCAAGTTCCTTTTATCATCACTTACCGTCAGTGCCACAGCCGGCGCCGCCTCCAGTCGCCCATATAGGGGGCGGTCTGTCGCTTGAATCCGGTCCGTCTAAATCTCGGCGAAAGCCTCGACAGACAATAAGAATATTAGGGCCACAGCACCGGGAGATGTTCCTCACAGATCACGAAGCAATTCAGACACAGCCCCTGAATCTGTCGCTATCGCCGTCACTTCAGGGACCGACTACTCTGTCAGTTATCGTTCCGCGCAATTATGCCACTCATGCCAGCGCTGATGTCTTAGATCTGTCCCGATCTCGAAGTGACGACTCAGAGGCCGAAGCCATAGAAGAAGAGGTCGACGATGAAGAAGACGACGACCCGTATGACTCAGACCATTACCATCGCAGACACAGTTCCAGCGATAACAATGGCAATGGAAATATAGATGTGGACACAGACCACGAAGAGACAAATGGCAACGGCAACGGAGCCATATCTCTGACCAAACCTAAGACTACTTCGTGTTGAGACAGAAAGTGATTCAATGAAAGCGTAACTAAAGATAAGTAACGCTTAAAATAATGACAAACAAAATTAGCTCCAAATTAAGCCATAGTTGTTATCAACACATTTGACGACAAAAACTATAATCAAATCCAAAAACAAATCCATTTTCGAGTTTTATGTGTATTTCAGACAAAATGATGAGAAAACTAATCAAAGAATCCGATAATCAATCGGTTTCTCAGCGATGAAACAAATTTAATATAATTTTTGTGTTCCTCACAAATAATTCCTAATTTTTCGGGTATTCATAGAAATAATCACTTTTTCTGTTTGTTTGTTATGTTTTGCGTTATTCTATTGAATCGCTTATTCAATGATGTGTTCAAAAATGTTTTTATTATTGAAACTATTAATTAATTTAAGTCTAGAATGACCAAGTTTAG
>JAQIYB010000541.1:0-10968 GCA_034699325.1 Oribatida sp. Gr-Ori-00743 | reverse complement strand
GTGGCAATGCTTTTGTACAGATTGGCGAAGAATATGAGAGATACGAACCGATCGAAACACTCCAAAGCTATTAACAATAGAATACATAAACTTTTGACAAATTGTTTGTCACTTTTGGATCACAAAAAACACTCACAAATCGTTTCTTCTGCTAATTATCTCTTATCCGATGTATTCGTTCCCAATGATATCGATCCCACACTATTGCCCGTCAATTACAACAATAATACCACCGAAGAAGAAGACTTTGAAGACTATGATTCAAGTGATTCGAGCGATGACTCCTATTGTGCGACACTTGAAGTCAATAAATTGAGTTATTCTGAGTATTATAAGAAAGAGAAATCGCGAAAACCAAAGCAATCGGACCCTGATTTGGATGAAGAGAATGACCTGGATTGGAATACTAGATGTGGCAGAGCTCTCAAACACATCATTGAAGGTCTCAATTGCTTATATGAGTCGAATGTTCAGAAATCAGAGGACATCCTTTACAGCACTTCTAATGCATCGACAGAGGAATTGCAACAAATGGCGAATCCAAGTAAACCCATTCCATTGAACTACAGTTCAATTGATCAAAAGAGCGCTGACACTCAGAATGTGCCGAAGAGTAGTAAAGAATTGACTCAAATCAAAACTCAAGGGTTACCCCATTGGAAGACATGTTTGGAAGTTTGTCTCTTGCAAAAGGGAGCGCAGGTTTTCTGCATTTTGGCCGAATTGGCCAATTCTAAGGTTAATTGCCTGAAAGCACTCAAATATATACGAATGGGAGTCATGTGCTATGAAATGGCGCTCACCATAATTGAAAATAGCGGTCAAAGCAACTTCTATAAGGAACCGATCGCTTGTCTTCTGGCACTTTGTGGGGACATTCACATCAAGATTCTGAGCACTTCTACCACCGACTCAGACAATGATAACAACACTTCCAATGACTTGTATTGCAATCAAATAATAGAAATTCTGGAAAAATATTCGGAAACAGAATTGAATGAAGAGTTTCGTTGGGCTTATAATCCAGTGATTAGTAGTGAAAAGGATATCGAGCAGAGACTCAAATTGTGTTATCGCTGTTATGAAGAGGCGTTATATCAATTGAATGACATTAACGACAAAAATAAACTCAATTCAGAAAATGCTTTACACGAAAGACTTCTCAAAAGACTGGGATATATTTGTAACGAATTGGCCGACCATTACATGAATGAGTCACTAAAACACTTCAATCAAACCGTTAATAACAGTTCGACGGAACAAAAGCTCAACGAAACTGAAGTCAATTCTTTGGATTCGTTGACGAAGAAAAGTAGTGCTTATTTCGAAATAGCGATCGACTCTTTCAGAAGAATTGGCGACAGAGAGAACTTATCGTTGATGTTATCCAATAAGGGAAGGCTTATGCGGACCTGTGCTCACATATTTGCCCCGACTTTCAGACAGAATAACCGCTCGAAAGAGTTTTCTTCAAAAGAAAAGCATTTTTACCTCAAAGCCATTGAGTGCTATAACTCAGCCTTAACTGAATTGGGGGTCAAAGGCGTGACTCAGTATCCGAACGCCTGGCATAACATCAATTGGGAATTGTGTACAACTCTTTACACAGTGGGATGTCTTATGCAAGAGTTCGCTCCCCTCTCAACCTCTGCCTACGAAGTGATTGAAGAAGAAATCGCCAAATACTTCACACAAGCTTTGAATCTGTGCCAAAACGGTCAGAAATTCGACACTTCTCGTCATGTATTATATCAGTACAGAGCGGCGACTATTGGCCATCGATTGGGTTCTCTTTATCACAATTCGTATCGAAATATGGTTTGTATTCGAGAATTGTTTGTATTTCAGTCAATAATATATTCGTTTGATTTCAGAGCGAAGAAAGTGAGAGAATGAAAAAGATCTACACTTTGGCCGACAATTACTACGAAAAGTCCCGTTCCATCCATAAAGTGGTTAACGATAAGGAAGAGTATCTTCGCGTCACTTTAGAACAGATTGGTTTACATGAACGCAATTTGTCTCAATTGACTGGTTTTGGGTCTAAACTCAAAGCAATTAATCTGATTCTCAATATTCTGCTCACAATCTCTGACTTTGATTTCGAAGACATAGAAACAGAAGACGAAAAACTAAAGATTCAAAAATTATTGGAATTATTAGAATTAAGGTTCAGTTTCTGCATCAAAGCAATGATTAAATGTCTGTCCACTAAAGCCTCTAAACATAAAGAAATGATTAAAAGATGGAAACAAACGGACGAAACCATTGAAAACATAATTACTTTGAAAGATATTTCAGTACACAAAAGAGTGGATCAAATTTTTAATCATTTGATTTCTTCAGATTTGATACAAACATCAAAAGATCACTGAATTTAAAGGAAATTCATATTTAAATCACATATTTTAAAATGTATTTTAACGATAAATATTTGTTATTTAAATAAATCGATTGAAAAATTAGTTCAATAAATGCTCTTATAATCAAAGTTGCAAATTGGAACTTGCAATCAATCAAAAGTGACCCTGCTTATAACAAATAATAGGTTTGTCCATCAGATGTCTATCCATTCATTTATTGAAGTTTTCATTTGTTTTGAATTTTTAATCTGTTTTTAAGTTTATTTCATTTGTTTTGAAATACAATGAGTTTGGACTCAATTATCACAAAAATGAACTCATATTTGATTTATTAAATTGTTTTGAATTTATATTAAAATCGATTCGTTTTTCTGAAATGATTTTAAAGCAATTGTCGAAAAGGAAAGACATATTTCGGACAATCAATCGGTTCCTCAGTTATTCACAAAATGATATTCAAAGGTTTGTCAAAATTTTGGGCAATAATTGCGTCAAAACTGAAGACTTGGAGTCCTATAACACGGATTGGTTGCGAACCCACAAAGGTTTCCGTCTTTTAATTATTTGTTTGCATCGTTTTCACCGTTCATTTCAAAGGTAACTCAAGTCTAGTATTAGAGCCGAAGTCGACTAAAGAGGTCTCAAAACTTATGTCATATTTGAACGATAAGTCTTTGAAATGTGTGATCCAATCGGGAAACACGTCATTAGTCGCGGGCGCCGTTCCCGTAGACCAGGAGATCATTATTTCGATGACTAAAATGAATAAAATCGAGTCTTTCGACTCCGTCTCCGGAATACTTGTTTGCGAAAGCGGTGCCATTCTTCAGACACTCGAAGAATTTGTTAATCAGAAGGGCTTTATTATGCCCTATGACTTGGGAGCGAAGGGCTCGTGTCTGGTGGGCGGCAATCTGGCCACTAATGCCGGCGGACTTCGCTATATTCGTTACGGCTCTTTGCACGGCACTGTTCTCGGCGTCGAAGTAGTCTTAGCCAATGGACAGGTCTTGGATTTGATGAGTACTATGAGAAAAGACAACACCGGATATGATTTAAAGCAATTGTTTATCGGTTTGTTTCCAATTGTTCTACAAATGAAGTGCTATTAAAGGACAGACTTTTAATTATTAGGTTCTGAGGGAACTCTCGGCGTAATCACAAAAGTGGCGATTCTGTGTCCACTCAAACTGAATGCCCAAACCGTTGCTCTCCTTTCAGTCAATAGTTATGAAAATCTTCTGAAAGTCTTTAACAAAATTAGAGTTCAATTAAGCGAATATCTGACAGCATTTGAGATGATGGACGCCCTCTCCTTAGATGCAGTGGTCTCTAATCTGGAACAAACTCATCCGTTAAACTCTTCGGACAACTTTTATATTCTTTTCGAATTATCGGCCAATGATTCTGAACATATGGAGAAACGTTTGTCTGAAGTATTGGAACAGTTGATGTCCGAACAATTGGTATCCGACGGCACTTATTCTTCGGATGAAAACCTTCAAAAGTTTCTGAAACTGAAGTCTTATAGGGAAAGGATAGCAGAGGGTCTCCTTAAAGATGGCTATACTTACAAATATGACATTTCATTGCCATTAAATGTCTTCTATGAGATCGTGGAAGTGATGAGAGAAAGACTTTCAGATCTGAATTGCAGTCGAATCTGCGGTTACGGACATATCGGAGACTCTAATCTCCATTTGAATATCACTTCTAAAGAGTTCGACCAAAGAATAAAGGATTCGATCGAACCGTTTCTCTATGAATATATCTCTGGACATAAGGGGAGTATTAGTGCAGAACATGGTTTGGGTCTTAAGAAGCGTCAATACATACACTTCTCAAAGAAGTCTGAAGCCGTTGTTCTGATGAAAGAAATCAAAAAACTCTTTGACCCGAAATCCACTCTAAATCCGGGAAAAGTTTTACCAAATTAATTGATTTTAATGTTTTGATTAAAAATACTCATTAATTATCAGAAATTTAATTAATCGTTGATTTTTATTAATAATTTAATTCAAAATATAATTTTATAGATATTTAATTCAATAAATATTTTTATTAAATGAAAATATTTCTAAAATTATTCACTAATTTGCTGTTGTTTTGCAAAATCGATGAAAACCTGTTCAATAGTTTTCTGACTGAAACTGTATTCTTCTATTGAAGGCATTGTTTTCTTCAGGTTTTCCAGAAAACTGAATATTCTTGAAATAGAGTCGACTGACTGCTGAGGAATGTCATAAATGAGTCGATTTTTATATTCTTCTTTTATCACAATTGTTCTGAAATATGTTTCAATCGATTCTTTAAGTTTCGATCGAATAATCTCTTCATTGGTTTGATTATTAAATTTGATTTCGAGTAGATATCCGGCGCCATATTTATTCTTCAAGTGTTGCACAGAACCAATACATCTCATAATACCCTTAATCATAATCGCCAGTCGAGTGCAAAGAGCGTCCGCCTCTTCCATTGAATGAGTGGTCAGAACTGCCGATCGGTTTGAGTTCCTTTCAAAGGCCGACAAAATAGTGGTCCATAGAAAGCGTTTCGCTGTTTATATTGAAAATAGTCTCAAATCAATCTATTCTTTGAGAAATCATTGATGTCATACCTCTGGGATCCATTCCAGTGGAGGGCTCATCCAGTAAGACAAGTTTCGGTCGACCCAATAGTGCCAACAAATAACATAACTTTAAAACATTTGAAACATTCGGTTAGTATTTAATTCAGAGATTTGTCTTACTTTTCGTTTGGTTCCTCCGGACAACTGTTGAGTCTTTTTATAGGAGTGTCCCTCGATTTTCATACTTTCCATATATCTATTGAAAGGTTTATTAGTTTAAAGAATTTAATTAATTTGAGTCTCACTTTTGACAAAGAGCTTCGATTTTTGGCGGAGGAACTCCTCGAATGGATGCATACAATTGCATGTGCTCTTTGAGTGTAATCTCTTTCCAGAGGGCGTCGTGTTGTGGACAGTAACCGATTAATTTGAATATTTCTGTGTCAGAAGATTTGACTTTATGACCACTTATTAGAACTGTTCCTTCTGTTTGCTTCTCTTCGCATATCATAATCTTCATTGTAGTGGTCTTTCCGGCGCCGTTCGGACCTAAGAGTCCAAAGATATTTCCCGATTCCAACAGAAGATTAATGTTTTGGACGGCAATCTTCTCTGAGTTTGAATTACTCTTTTTGAAGACATTAATCCCTTTATTGTTGTAATACTTTTTGCTTAAATTATTTAATAAAGCGATTGATGTCTGAAATCAGAAACAATTCTTTAAATATCAAAATCATTAAAAGGATTATTACTTTTGCTGACGAATCACTATTTAGGTAATCTTGAACGTCATTCCTCTCTTGTCTGACATCATTGTCCTCCAGATCCGAAGGTTTCGTAACTTTATTGGACTCCAAATTTAGAAAACTAAAGGCATTCATAAGAGTTTCTCCAGATTTGAGTCTATCGACGATCACAAGTAATGCTGAGAACAAAACCAACTGAAAGGTCAGCTGAAAGATTGAAATCCCGATTATTTTGTAAATTCCAACCAAATAATGATATTTACGGCAATGAAACAAATGGTAATGTTTTGGTTCCAATCGAAGTATGAAATTCTTGGACTATCACTGCTTACTATCGATGAGATCTTAATTAAACTCGAGGTCTAACCAAAAGAAAATAGAGATTAACATAAAACTAATTGATGTGAATCATACGATAGCCATCCATAGAAGAGCACCGGAAGGAACATAGAAGGGCCACACAAAGCAGAATATTGTGTGCACTAATTTAGCCGCACTTGGATTGATTTGTGCCAAAACTGTAACAGATATGATCATGATCATTCCAGGCTATCAAATCAAATTAATAATTAGTCTGGGATACAATATTTTAATAACTAACTAGATAACACATTGTTGGGAGGATAGAACGAGCTGTCTCCTTTTTGTTGAATAGATGAGTAAAGACATAACAAGTGATGAGAGAAGTCGGCATAAATAAAAAGAAGAGTATGAAAACACATCCAATGGCTTCTGGGTCCTGAAGGAACTCCACTTTTATGATGAAAATTGTGGTAATTAGAACCAGAAGAATGGATATTAAGAACATAGTTGAGTGACAAACAAGTGTTGTAATCCAATAGCCTCTAAACCCGAGGCCACAAACGCGTAACAAATTCTTTATTTTCGACTAAAACCAAGAATTTGTTAAAAATCTGAGATTTCAATGAATTAATGTTTACTTCTCTGTCTTCAACCACTTCAACAGCGATTGTCGGCGGAACCATTGCTAACATTATCATTAAAATGACATAGGTGTATACTTTTCCATCAATAGAATAGATAACCATTTCTTCATTTGTTTGAGGGAATGGATGGTTATATGTATGGATTGGACTTTCATCAGGAATTGGATTACGAAAGTATTTGAAAACATTTGTCATCAAATTCTGGACGATGGGAAGGGAGTGATAATACGTAGTGTTGAAGAGGAAGTCCCAATCGATTGTGGTATCGAAAGATCTGACATCCATTGCCATAAAACTATTTGCCATAGAGTTTACGTCAAAGTTATTTATCGGCTGAGCTCTGACCCCAAACTTTTCAACGATTGACACAAACTTATCGAGAGTTTGGTTCTTATATAATAGTATCGCACTCTTAGTATATATTTCGGGGTTTAATAGAAGAGGTGTTGGCTTCAGATTCTTTAAACTCGAAGACTTCACCAGAAAATACGATACAATTATCATAATTATTGGTAAAACAATTACAGGAATGGTATGCATTGGGTTCCGGAAGAAAATCAAGAATCTTATGTAAATGAATGCTTTAAATGTCTGATAGAAATTCGGATTCAAATCTTTGTTATCAATAATTAATTCTTCGGATCTGTTAGGATGTGATTCGTTAGTGGTATACTGTGTGCCATTTGTCTGCTCTTCGGCGTCAACTTCATCGCCTATCCTAAGGAATACTTCTTCCAAAGTAGTCATAGAAATGCCAAAACTTTTTATAAAACTATTCTCTTTGGAAATATTCTGTTCCAAAGTGTCAAACAATTTGGGAAAGAGTTGTGTCTCTGACGGCGGGAGTATATAATAGATTTCCGAAGCGGTAAACCTTTCAATTTGTGCGCTTTTGATACTCGATTGGATCAGTGTATGGACTGAATCGACATCCGTTCCTTTCTTAATGTCAACCGTCAAATGATAACCGATTCCGAATCGATTCTTTAAGAACAAAGAAGAGCCGACGCATCGAAACTTTCCATTAGCAATGATAGCCTTTCGATCTGCGAGTAGGTCCGCCTCATCCATGAAATGTGTGCTCAATATAACGATCCGATCTTTTTTGTATGATTGAAGTAATGACCACAACTGTCGCCGCGAATAAGGGTCGACACCACTCGAGGGCTCATCCAAAAGGATTATCTTTGGATTTCCAATCAGAGCGATAGCAACGCAGAGCTTCCGTTTTTGACCGCCGCTCAGCTTTTTGGACGGAGTCATCCGATCGTCGAAGAGTTGCACTTCTGATAAGAGTTTCTTTACTTCAGAATTAAGCGATACTTTGGGAGCGCCTTTGATTTCTGCGAAGAAATTCAAGTGTTCCGTAGAATTGAGTTCATCAAAGAGGATGTCCTGTTGGAGACAAACGCCAAACATTTGTCGCAAAGCATTCATTTCATTGGTTTCGGTTATCTTATGACCATAAATATAAGCAGTTCCAGAGGTGGGAGCAATATTGCCGACCAACATATTGATCAAAGTTGATTTTCCCGCCCCGTTGTGCCCCAAAAGTCCAGTTATTTGAGACTCATAAATGGTACAAGATAGATCATTGACCGCTTTCACACATTTTTTGCCCTTTCCATAGATTTTGGACAGATTTTCAATACTGATTACAGCCTTTCCTTTCATATCATCGGCTATTTCTTCAACATTCGGATTGTGCTCATAATTAGAGTCATTCCTCATTAGTCCTCCGACTGCAGCCCTCGACTTATTAGAAAACCAGTAGGACTTCTTCAGAAAGAAGAGGATCGACTGTTTCGGCCCGTATTCTCCTGGTATCACTTGATCTAAATATATGGCCAGGATGCAATACAGAATACTATCGAAGATAAGCATCAGAATGGCTGATCCGACAGAAAAGTTGTGGCCTTCGAACAAATTATTGAAACTAATCTCTCGATTGATGTCAAGAGTTATCTATTGAAACAAACTTTGAATTAATTTTCAAAACCAATTCGTTTAAAGAATAAATTACTGCATTGAGGCCCAGAGTGAAGGCTACGGGCGATACCAGTGATAATAAATAATAAACCCCAGGGGACACATCCAAGAATACGACCAAAAGGTGAACGCACCCGGCAATCATTGTAATAAACGATACGAAAGAGCCGGCGGACTATTAATGCATAAAAAGTTGAATTATTTGAATTTTGATTCGAGTAAATATACCTTTTCTTTCTTAAAGAACGGACTAATAAGGGCTGATATACCGATTGATGACATTCCGAATAATGAGATCAAAATGAATAGAATAAAAGTATTTATATTTTCAATAATCGCCGCAAACTTTAATATCAAAGTCATGACTAGACTCGAGACCAGAATTAGGAGGGTTTGGACTATAATCCAACTGAGCCAATATGCAGACATTCTGAGGCCCATCATAAGCATTCCTTCCTTTATTTTACGCTCCTTTTCCAACACAAAAATAATAGTGAGGATCGAAATGGAGGGCATAAAAGACCAGCTCAGGTATGTCGGAACAAACGACTGCCACATAACAGCATTAGATGTGAACTCAGGCATTGGAAACACCGATAGGTTAGCCGCCGGTATTAAACAATCTTTAGTCACTGCACTCGGATTCAAGAACTTAAACAAAACAGAAATTATTTTACAGTTTTAATAGTAATCAGAATTACTTTAATGAGCGCCGAATCGACGACAGTCTGAAGGAATGTGAAACCACTGCTGAAGTACTTCATTTCGTCGCATCCACTCAAAAATGGATGTCCCCTACAATCACCTGTTTTATATCAGAAAAATAATTGATTGAACCTTTTATTTCTGAAATGTGTGAACTGACCTAAGCTTCCAATAGTGTTGAGGTCATTTGGCACAGCCTTATAAGGCATTCTTATTGTGTAACTCATATTACTTGAATTGTTTGTATCAAAAATAAGGGCAAAACTAACGTTTCCATCATTCGAGAGATAATATCTTTCGATTTCATCAGAACTATTGAAATCTGTATTGAATTCAATTGTTTTGTAATCCAAAGCATCCTGGGTATTTATTAAATGGACATTAGTTCGTTAGGAAATTAGTAAATTGGTCTCACTTTAAGAACTTCGGAGATAATTGTTTTGATTTGATTGGAAACACTTCTATTTTGCGATACAATAAACCATTCGGTTGTACGGAAGTCCGGGAAAAAGCCCTTATCCTTAACCCAATTGGTTCCATGACCTTCTGGATGAGGAATGGCTTCACTAGTGGTTGGTTTCATCGATGATTTAATGGATATCGTTATGAGAACCAAATAAATTGGAAATAATAATTCCTGTAAAGTATAAATCAATTAGGATGTAATCTAGGTCAATTAAGATATTTACCAATAGAGTTCGGCCCCGATTTCGGCGTTTAATTAAAATATTTCTTTTTATTAAAGCCATTAATTGTTGACCAAAAGTGGACCGTCTATTAAATATTCGCGAATCACTGCCCAGAATTGACTCCATTTTATTATATTCTTGGTTGGAATTAATAGAATTTGTCAAAGAATGTCGATATTCTTGGTAAAATTGTGACAAGGTAATATCAAAATTGTAAATATGGTAATTTGAAGATTGTATTTAAGTCACATCATTTCAAAACAGAATATTATAAGAAATTATATTTATTTCTCATATGAGTTGAAATAAGAATTCTCTATTAATAGAGAATTTGATTGAAGAATATTTTGCTTTCATTTCATTTAATGATTATATGAGTGAAATGACAATAAGTTTGAGTAAAACACCCATTATTTTGCAATTATTGAAAGTAATGGTAATATTTAATGACATTATTATTATTTTCTAAACCGATAAAAATGATATAAGAGTTATATAAACAGAGAGAACTTGTTTTCATGTTTACCTCCAATACAGAGGAGACTACTATAGAGACTATTGTTGTGTTCAACAAATTGGGTAATCATTAGAAGAATGGCACAAATTTTAAATTAGATGTCAAAACGTCAAACAATATTTGCAATAAATTAGTTATTTTACAAATGTTGTCATAGTATTGGTCACCAAATATGGATGAGATAAAGGTCCTAATTATTGCCTAAGCTTTTCAAGTATATAAAGCTATGTCTGTAATAGTATTCACACTTAACATAATTATTAAGAATTTAGTAAATCATTGAAAAATTTATGTAATGTATTTTCAATCTTCAAAGATCAGTTAAGAAATGTCTGGTTCAGTTGTTGACCAAAAACATTTACCATCAATAAAAATTGTCTGGGTCAGTTGATGACCAAAAACATTTACCATCAATAAAAATTGTCTGGGTCAGTTGATGACCA
>JAQIYB010000540.1:0-10973 GCA_034699325.1 Oribatida sp. Gr-Ori-00743 | reverse complement strand
TAAGACTTAATGAAGACATGAGTCGATTCCGTGAATAAAAGGGGAAAAACTCGGATTACATTCAAAATTCCCATATATAAGAAGAGATTACAGAAATAGGTTTAACAGGATGCAATGTGTCTCTTTCAAGGCTCGTCTGCATATATTTTATTTAGCTAGATCCTATTGCGATTCATTGATGTAATCCTGAAACTAATCTATAAATTATCAAAGATTTTCGGTAATTTCCTCTCAATTCAAGTGTTTATGTGTCTCCTAAGGAGAGGGGACTCAAATGTGAGGAAAAATAGAAAATCAAAAATAAATCACAAAATCTAAGATAAAAGCCTTCATTACGTCAAACAAATCCAAACCCAAATTGTAATAAAAAGTAACAAATTATCGAAAGAAAAGCACTAAAAACGGCTTTCAATAAAATATTCTAAAAGTAGAATCAGAATCAGTATCTCTAAGGTTAAAATTGAGGTTAAATTTAATGACACGAATAGATAATTGAGAATAAGACAAATAACTGGGGGCTAAGTATCGAAAGATTTCAATTTAATTATCCGAACAAACGATTAATAGCTTTGCGACGGAAGGGATTTCCCAAAATTACAAACTACTGAGCACTGAGTTAGGAATAAATTCGGAATTGTCTTATGAGTGCCGGGCCTTCGTTTGCCTTCAATTTTTCTGAATACAAACGAGCAATAAAAGTGTTGAGCTCTTGAATGTCTTATAGGCCTTCAATAGCATCACGTATACCATTATTACGTAAATGGGGAATAAAAGGGGAAATATTAGGTTAGTCGTGGGGCTAACAGAACAGTGAGAGAACGGGGGAACCACCGAATCATATATCTGATCCAATACTTCTTTCTACATATTTGACCGATAATTCCTTTAAGAGAATCTTAAGTGACTTTTGTTGAGTCAATTCTCGTTTAAACTAAATTCTGTAAATACCTGTCATATGACAAACTTTTGACTGAATTTATAGTTTATTCACTTTCGAGGGAAAAATGTTTATCACTTTCAATGAATTCAATTATCGTTTGGGAAATTAGAAAAATATTTGTCAAAAGTGACGCAAACTTTGGACTTAATTATAGGACTTTGTTTTGAATCACATAAATAACTTAAAGGCAGAGATAAAAATTGAATCAAAACTAAATAAACTGATGAAATTAAGTGAAACGGCTTTCCCCAAGATTTCAATCATTGTCTTATCACAATATATGAGACTTTATTTATTTAATTTATCTAAACTAATGTGTGAATCATTAACATTGAGAAAACATTAAATTAGACAAAAATATAGATATTTCTGAGAAAATAGGAGAAAAGCTGTCAAACGGGTCACTAAACTAATGAAAATTTGGGAAATTTTCCGAAATATCTACAAAACTTCTCGAATCAAAACTCGGGAACTCGTAAACAGTCTTAATGTCTGACTTATTATTAGTTAATAGAAAATTGTATTAATTTATTTGAAGGCAAAGAAATTGAGAATTAATAGCAAACTTGAAATTCAAACTTCAATATCATTAACGAAAACGTTATTAAGAAAAAGGTTTTGGAAAAACCAAACCAAACAATCGAGTCTTCATTGGTCTGCCATTCAGTTCAGACCTTAATTTCATACACAGTTTAGTGAGTTTTGAGTTAATTTGCTTTTGCTTTTCAATACATTTTTGGGTCAGTAGACCATCACTTCAATCGTTAATGTTTATGAGTAAAGACATTTACAGAATGTGGACTTCAATTACATAACAATTAATCTGATTTCTAATCAGAAAAAATTGTGAAAAACCAGAAATGAAAAACAGAATTTTTTCCCAAATGGGAATTTAAAAACATATTTCCCATTAAAATGGATAAACAATTCCAATGTTTCCATAAAAAGATCAAAAACTGCATATTTTGAGCCATTGTTAGAAAAATATGGGAAATTACATACAAATCGTAATAAAGATAAAGAAAAGGAAGTGCTGTAAACAAACCTTCATAGTTCCTAAGTTCCAAGAACTCATTGGACAGACGGCGAGCGCTGACGGAATAATTGATGACATTTGCGTCCATCATCTCTTTGTCAGTGATTGGTGTTAATAGTCGAGTAACAGATTCTAAGTCTGACTGAAGGCAGGCTATATGTAGTGCAGTATTTCCGTGTCTATCGCGTGAGTCAACGGTCGCTCCGCTTATAATCAGTCGTCGAACTATGTTTGGCTGACGGGTCAGTGCAGCCAAATGTAAGGCACTCTGAATATAGTATACAATAACTCAGTTTAAAACTAATTCAACAAATCTTTGGTTCAATAAAACATTAATTTAAAGCAATTTTATGCAAAACAAAAGCAAATCCTTATTTGGATTTCAATAAAATAGAAATAATAAGAGATATGAGTGAAACAAACCTGCAATAAGTGGTTGAAAATGTCGAGAAAGTCTGGATGAGGAACAATATGGATGAGAGCATAGGACACATCTTGAAGACCCTTAATGATAGACAGGTGCAGATAAGTGTCACCATCTTGGTCAGGTTCATATGCCTCTCGAAGTAATTCAATTGATCTCAAATCACTTTTTATCGAATTCCTATCAATTGGCGGATCATTGAAATCTTCGTCGATATTAGTTCCAAAATCAGAGGTAATACTGAGACCGGAATCAGTCCATTGTTTGGGATCTAATTTACTTATCGAAGATTTCGATTCGAGACAATTTGTGGCGGAAATCGACAATTTTTGCTCGAAATCTGCCTCCAAATCGATGGATGATTTACTGACTGTTTGCGAATCATAACCGGAATCGAAGAGTGAATCAATTGCCGATGTCTTTGCACTTTTCACTTCTTCAGATGACTGCATCGCCGGAGGAATATTCCAATTGTGGTGTTCTTTAATCGAACTTTTATTCTGTGACCGTTTAAACCGATTGTCTGACATCTCTTCGATTATATATTTGTCGAGTATTTGTTGCGAAGAAAATATTTGTTTGGAGTAAATGTCAGAACATTTCGCGAAATATTTTATATATTTTTATAAATGATTTAAAATAAATAAATAAATCGATTCGAAGAGTATTTAAAACATTGAGTTTATTGAAGACAACTATTGGTGTAATGAAACACTTCTTGTGGTAACGAATTGTATGACTGAACTAAAGGTTGAAATCACATGCAATGAGTGGTATGACTCGTGAGTCAACTGCACTGAAGACGTTTTGCCGATACTAAGAACTGATGATTCAAATGAGTTGAGGGATGAGTAAAAAGTCGACGATTTGTCGAATAAATGAATAAACAAATGAATGTCAAAAAAAGTGCGCAAAAAATCCAAAAAATAATAATACAATTAATATATTGAACTGAAGGCTAAAAACTAATGCAATCATAAAATGACAACAAATCCGAACTAATGGTTAGTTTCGCTTAGAGTTGAGAAACGCCATCAAAATTACTAAAACGGATGAGAAAGGTATTAATGAACAGAATAGGGATTTCTATGATAACGTGTATTTTACGTGGGGAAAACCCTGTGCTCTCGTACAGAATAAATACTGCTATGTGTACTCGTATTACGATATCAGTACAAGTGTTGGTGCCTGACCTGCCATCCCATCCAATCCGACAGCACTACCTACCAACGGGAGGGATTGTCTCTCAGCCCTATCCCTCTCTGCCTGAATGTCTGCAATAATGCATATATTTGTTGGGGTTTTTCCAAAACTTTTTAACCTAACTTTGAAGTGAAATTCCTTCACATCTTTTGGATCTCATATTAAATGCATTCAAATCTCATTCAGAAATCTTTTTAAACCAATAAATTCAAAACAGACTAAAATTCTATCATTTTTTCAAATCACTGCAAAAATACTGTCAAAGAATTTCTAAAATACCGACATAACAGGTGAAGGGGAAAATGAACAAGCATATCTAATATAGGAATAATTTGCAGGGTTATCACTTAAAAATTATAAGTTATAATTAAAAAATTAACACCTGTCCCTCTTTCGTGTTCAATGCAAATAAAGATAAGAGATTTATAAATTAAATATGAGTATATGACAGTCAATTATTGCCCTTGCTTCTCTCATCAACTTTTCATAGACTTTCAACAAATTCTATTAATTTTGATTTAACAAGCTCATCCACTTATAAATCGGATATTAAACACAAATTTTGTTTTCTTAAATTTCAAACATTTCATTAAATTATACTTTATTTTTGTAATTAGATTTTTAAGAATAATAATACCCTTGGATAGAATGAATTTGCAGCTTTCAAATAAAAACTATGTGTTGTGTTGAGGTGTGAGGTGTGTCCCAATTCTTTGCTTATTTACGAAATTGAATTATCGATTTGAAAATATTGAAAAATAGTTATTTTGCAGTAAATTTAAATACAATTATTGAACTTAAGATTAAAAATGTTTTTAGTTTTAAGATTAAATAAATTTTATATTTGACTCCAATTTCTTGACGTCTTTAACATTGAAGCCATAGAATAAAAAGACGTATCTATCCTTCAAATCAACATTAGTTGAGCCCTTTTTTCAAATGGATTTGTAGGCGGTCTCAAAATATTCCCGCGTTTTGTCTTCCCTTTAATATTAAAGTTTTTGTTTGTCGACAATCTTTTGTTAAATCAATTGAAGTAACGTTTGAATCAATTGTCAACCGAATAAATGGCAGGTTTTGACGATTTGGGAGTTTTCTTCAATGAGAACCTCTTATCTCAAGAGGAATCCAATTTGAACTCAAATACTGTTAACACGAATGCAATTAAACGGCGTTTCAAAGAGTTTTTGCGTCAATACAATTGCGGAGACTTTCAATACAAATATCGAAACCAATTGAAAGATCGATACAATTTGGATCAGTTCTGGTGTGAAGTATCCATCAACGAGTTGTCCCTTTTTGATGATGATTTGGCCGATAAGTTGTCCAAACAGCCGACTGAATATCTCAAGATTTTCGAGTCGGCGGCAACAGAAGTGGCCGATGAAGTGACGCGGCCTCGAATTGATGGCAGTCCTGTTCAGCCTATTCAGGTAATGCTCTCCTCAGATGCACATCCGATCCCACTTCGAGAGCTAAAGTCTGATCAGATCTCACGACTGGTCAAAGTACCGGGTATTGTAATCGCGGCCTCCAATGTTAGAGCGAAGGCAATCAAAATATCACTTCAATGTCGGGGCTGTCGGGAAGTCGTCAATGATTTGAATATAAACGCCGGACTCGAGGGCTATCTTTTGCCGCGAAAGTGTAACAGCAATCAGACGGACCGACCGGTCAAATGTCCGATCGATCCATACTTTATAATACCCGACAAATGCCTTTGCGTTGACTTTCAACTATTGAAACTACAAGAAGTGCCCGAATCTGTGCCTCACGGAGAAATGCCCCGACATTTACAACTATATTGCGATCGATATCTTTGCGATAAAGTGGTTCCGGGAAATAGAGTCACATTAGTCGGTATTTATTCCATCAAAAAAGTCGCCAAACCATCGAAGAATGCGGGCGCTGAGTCCGGCGCTAATATTGGCATTAGAGCGCCATACTTGCGAGTAGTGGGCATTCAAATTGATACCGAAGGACCGGGTCGTGCCGGTAGTTTGCCCTACACTACAGAAGAGGAAACATTGTTCCGCAATTTGGCGGCCTCTCCCAACATATACGATAGAATTGCCCGAAGTATTGCGCCGTCCATTTTCGGCTGCGATGATATGAAGAAAGCGATCGCTTGTCTTCTTTTCAGTGGTTCCAGAAAGCGTCTACCCGATGGTCTCACCCGAAGAGGAGATATCAACGTTCTCCTATTAGGAGATCCGGGAACTGCCAAAAGTCAACTCTTGAAGTTTGTTGAAAAAGTTTCGCCGATCGGTGTCTACACTTCAGGCAAAGGAAGCAGTGCCGCCGGTCTCACCGCTTCTGTAGTTAGAGATCCCGCGTCTGTTAGTATTAAAGCATAGAATTTATGTCCAAAATTAAAACCATTTGTATTTTCAGCGCAATTTCGTTATGGAAGGCGGAGCTATGGTTTTGGCCGATGGAGGAGTCGTATGTATTGACGAGTTCGACAAAATGCGTGAAGACGACAGAGTGGCCATACATGAGGCTATGGAACAGCAGACTATTTCTATTGCAAAAGCTGGTATAACCACTACTCTAAACTCCCGCTGCTCTGTATTGGCGGCGGCCAACAGTGTGTTCGGTCGATGGGACGACACAAAAGCTGATCAGAACATTGATTTCATGCCAACCATTTTGGCGCGTTTTGATATGATTTTCATCGTTAAAGATGAACACAACGAAAGACGGGACGCGACGATCGCCAAACACGTCATCGATGTCCACATAAATGCCCAGAAAACAGTTGAGGAGACTCCAGAGGGAGAACTCAGTCTTAATCTCCTTAAGAAATACATCGCTTACTGCAGATCGTCAGTAAAATTCATTAATTGTTTCAATTTAATAACAATTCTTTTCCAGGAAATGTGGTCCCCGTCTGTCCGCCACGGCATCAGAAAAGCTTAAGAAACAGTACGTTATTATGAGAAACGGCAGTCGAGAACAGGAAAATGAAAGTCACAAGAAGTCAGCCATTCCTATAACTGTGCGACAATTGGAGGCTATCTGTCGTATATCGGAAGCGTTGGCTAAAATGCAATTACAGCCGTTCGCCACTGAAGTACACGTCGAGGAAGCGCTTCGCTTATTCCGAGTGTCGACACTACAGGCAGCCAGTTCGGGAGATCTATCTGGAGCTGAGGGATTCACAACTGAAGAAGAGCATCAGTCTATGTTAAGACTTGAGAAACAGATTAAGCGTCGTTTCCCTATCGGCGCTCAACTCAGTCAGAATAGTATTGTTCAGGACTTGTCTAAACAGAACTTCAGTGAGGCTTCCATTCAAAAAGTGTTGTATTGTATGATAAGAAAGGGAGAAATACAGCACAGAATGCAGAGGAAAATGCTCTATAGAATCAAATAATCGTTTATTTCTTTTACTCCAAACTATTTTCACGCTTTTCATCGATCGCTAACTTTTTGAGTAAATCTTTCACTTTTTTATGACACAATTGAATCACATTTTCTAAGTTATGTTGTAATACATATAATCCCTTAACTGTGAGTATAACCAATTCCTTGAGTCCATCTCCGGTCAGATCTATGTATGCGATTGACTGAAGTGAATGAGTAAAAGTCTTTTCCCATAACAAGAAATATGAATCCGTTTCCGAATCGTATTTATAAACAATTAATTCCTATAAACAAAATTACAATTAAATGTACTTTAAATCAATTTTTAATAAATTTAAGAGAAAGACGACTCACGTGTCCATAAGTCCCGATTGCGATCTCATTGTCGGTATCCATATCAATGTCTGCCACACATGAAGTGACTGTGCAATCACTTCTCCTACTATTTGGTAAAACCAGGCGTTTATTGAGTCCATTGATCAGCACATTTCTGTAAACCACTGACGACTCTATAGAATTAGTAACCAAAAGATGGATTTCACTCTCGTCTATCACTTCATAATTGAGGACATTTCTGAGCTTTTGATTTAATTCTGTGTTCAGTGTCACAGAATTGGACTGATCTGTGAATAGTTTGACAGAAAGTACGGGTCCGTCATATTCTACTTTCCAGGAACTGGTAATTACATGTTTGTTGGTCTCGACATCGAACTCAACGGAACTCAATTCAATGATTCCGTTTTCGAGACCGACAGCTGTTAAACGCTTTACGCCTTCACTAGTCTTCAGGTTATAGATATCGAACCACATTATAATTGCGGGCAAATCACACAATTCGGGGAAATAAGTGAGGGCTGACTCTTCGTAAAAGCATTGCTTCTCTTTGTCTTCTCGAAAAATATGAGCGCAACAGTCACTACCACTTAATATCCAGACCTGTTCCCTGTTTTCATACGTGTGATCCAAATAAATGCTGAAAATAAAAATTAAATACAAATACTGTCCTTTCATTAAAGAAATGATTACTCGGTGTGGAACAGATGGTACGGAACGAATTCAATCTCAAATGTCTGGCAGTCCTCTAATAAAATGTCAATGTATTGAAAATAAAAGCTATTGAATAATGGATACTAACGGGCGATGTGTTCCAAATCAAAGTCCTGAAGAGTGACGAGACTCGCGTAGATGTTGAAGTAGTAGTGCTCCACAACTGACTTCTCGCCCTCCATTTTGTCTTCAGAGACTTCATTTGAATCTTTGTCAATCTTAACAAAAGTAATGCCGACAACAAAGTCGTGTCCATTCATTGAACGTCTGAATGAGTCAATAGATATAATGTTCGCGCCGTCTGTTCCGACAAAACATTTGATTCTTTGAATGCATTTATTTAAGAGTTTAGACTTTGGGACTGACTTGGAATATATGTGAAGTGCACTTCACGGCTATAAAACTTATTCTGTTTGCTCTCAATATAGAATATCTGCCTTTCAAGAGTGGCCACAAGAAGTTTGTCCGTTCCATCGTATGTTTGCAGACATGACAGCCCATAGATATTGCTTTGGATGGGAAACGAAAAATAATTGAGTAATTCCATCAGTTTTTGGTTTAAAACCAAATAAATTATCCAATAATTGAAAAACAAATGAAATCTGAAAAACAGAAAAATGTTTATTAAGAATAAGTCATAAAAACGAATCACTGAATACATTTAAAATACTATTTAACAGAAATCGTAAAATCGATTAATAAATAGAAATTCAAAACAAATTCATAACATTTTTGTATAATTAAGGAATATTTGAGGATTTGGTTCACAACATATCGATATTGAGTCAAATTTTCAGTTCAACTGTTATTCTGGGGAATAGAATTATGGAGTTTGGGTGGGCTGTGCACTGAGTTGGCCTTCACTGATACAAAAGTGTGTTTCCGCGGACCGGAAATGAAAACACCAGTCAATAGATTTCCATAAACACATCCGGTGTCCAAACCGGTAGAGAATCGGGTTCTTTGAAGCTTTCTTTTAGCGTCGTGACCAAAATAAATGTGTTGAGGACCCGACCACTTATTAACCCACGGCTCGCCTTCATTATGACTGGAAGTGGCGCTCATTCGCTCTTTGGTTGCGTCGAGAATCAAATTTCTCATTTCAATCATATCCGTCACATTTTGTTTGTAGAGCTCTACCTTTGGTACGATCCCCGCGTGAACTACCATTGCGTTAAGAGTGGGAATACTTATAGTGTACGGCATTGATATCAAATAATCGATTTGTTTTCGGGACAAGTATTTCATCCATTGATTCTTCTCTTTGAGAGCCGTCTCTCCATTGCTTTCAAACATAAGATATTGTCTGATAACCACTTCGTCGTGATTTCCGCGAACCGATAGACATGAGTCGGTGTTATTCATCATAAACTGAATGACTTCACTGCTTTTCGGCCCTTTATTGACCAGATCTCCGACGAACAGCTTTAGTATCCGATTTGTGTCGTTCTGCAGGTTATTATTGGTGTCGTTATTTTCATCGACGTTATTGTTATTGATTTGAGCCAAAAGACGGATCAGTTCGTCATAACAGCCATGAATATCACCTATGACAATCACTTCATCAAATCTTTCAATGAAATGTTTGTCCAAAATCTTATGCATCACTTCTGGTAATGGAATATCCAATGGATGGACAAGTGATGAGTGATTTGTGGACAGACTCGCCAACAATGGGACAGACGGTGCAAATGACGAGAGTATACATCGAAATGATTGGACCAAATTGGCTAAGAGTGCTACCATTGCTTTCAAACCAATTTTAACTCAATTTACGATAAATTAACAAATGTTTGAATTGCAAAACAAAACCATTGAATGCAATGAATTTGTTTTAAATATTTAATAAATAACGAATTGGTACTAAAGTTTGGACAAAAGTCAAACCCAAACTTAAGTTAAGTAAAATTAAAACTAAATTTTAATTTGATTTTACCTTTGGATCAGTGAATGTTAAACAGTCTCTGATTGGTCTCCAATTGGCAGCCAATCAGTGCTCCACTCGATTACGTTAAACGCCTTTTGCAACATAAGCGCCAAAACTCATAGACGTAACTCTCAGTCATTACAATGAAGTTATTATGTGATTCACCAAAAGGTTATACAATTGGCACAATTAGTCCAATCTTTTTCATTCAATTTTAGAATCCTGTCTACTGAGAGGGAAACCACTGGTAACCCATCTATTTGTAGCTCTTGGCCTTCAAACTATTATATTTAAAGAACTTTTTCTTTATCTAATGCCACAAATATTTAATATATTCAATGGTATATCCAGAGAATTCCCACAGATTCATGTGCTTTACATAAATCTAAATGTCTTACCATAGTTACAATACTTTATTATTTGTTTATATTGATTTAACCCTGACAATTGTGAGTTGTTCTAATAACAGAAAATCATGTGAGGGTTCAATTGCTTTCGTCAACTTTTATTTTTGTCAGCAATTATTGAAAAGTTAGTGAAACATATGCTGAAAGACTACTAATCGACATCTTTGGTGTCGATTATGTCTCAGCTTTTGCTCTTAGAAAAGAGTTTTTGGTTGAACGCCAACTGACATATGGTTTGGTATCACTTCTCAAACATACCTCAGATATCATACGTCAGACTTGAGTTAAAACATAAACCTTTAGTAATAACTTTATTCAACTCATTAGAAATGCAATATTTTAGAGAACTTTAAGAAACTATATTTAAAACTTAATTTCGACGAAATCATTAAATTTTATCAAAATTTTTGAATGCATTTCAACTAAAATATTCTTAAACTCGAGTTTTATGTCAAAATCAAGTTCAAGTTCAACTCAAAGTTGCATATTCTCCACCATCTCAATACTTTAAGTAGAGATGCGCAAGGGGCTCTCAAGGGCTCTGAACATTTGTTGAGAGGAATGTATTTAAACAAAAATTGTCAGTAAAAGATGTTATCCCTGTGTTGTGCAACTCTGAC
>JAQIYB010000539.1:0-10977 GCA_034699325.1 Oribatida sp. Gr-Ori-00743 | reverse complement strand
CTGGTATTTGATTCTTGGAATTCATTATAATTTGGTAACAAAAACTGCGAAAATTGATCTTTGAATGCATTGGAAAACCCTTCAGATATTTGTTTGTCGTCTGAAATCAATTGATTGTCACAATTCGTGAATACATTCGAAACTGAGTCTAGACTTTTGTTTTTTATGTATTTGTAAAATGACTTATAATTATCTGACTTTTTAATCAGTTTCTCATAGTTTTCAGAATGAAATTCATGTAACAAACGATTGATTTTTTCGTATAAATATTGGGTAGAAAACAGATAATAATTATCTTTGGTTTTCAAATAATATTTAAATAGTTTCCTCTTTAGTCTGATTTTCGATGCGATTTCCAAAGGAATTCCTTTCTTATAATTCTTATACACTTTTAGAGTAAAACATTGGTTACGATATTCTAATATCTTTTCAATCATAGAATTATATATTTGATTGATATCTTTGTTTTCATCGAATATCAGATCCCAATTAAAAGATCTCATTTTGTTTTCGAAATTATGTTCAGAAGTGATATCATTATAATTAAAGACAGATTTGCTGTAATTCTTATCACTCTTTTGATGAGAAAGATTTAATTTAAAGTTAATGAGAAAGTGATCACAAGTTTCGGCAATACTGTCCAATGTCTCTGTTTTTTGTATTATTGACATATTATTCACTAAAATGTGATCTAGTAAAGTTTGTTTACCCGAATATTTTGAATTTGTAGGATATGTATATGTCTTTACAGTTTGTGTTAACCCAAACTCATTTAAAATATTCTTATAATAATTTACAATATCTTTGTTTTCAAAATAATCTATATTCATATCGCCTCCAATTATAACAATATGATCTAGGAAAGTCTGAAAAATATTATTGAGAAATGATTTAAATTGATCTAGTGTATCTTTGCTAGGATTGGGGCGGATATAAACAGAAATCATAATTATTTTACAGTTTTTAAGCAATAGTTTCGTTGTTATGCATTCAAATAAATTAGTTTTAATTTCTATTTTAAAAGACTTGAAATCATTTTTAATGCCAATTATGACACCCCCTCCGTGACTATTTCTATCATTTCTGTATATTTTATACTCTTGGTTTATATTTGAATCAGTGATATCCTGATCTAAAAAGGTTTCACAGCCGAGAAAAATGTCGATATCATAAGTTTTAAGATACCCTTCAAATTGGATTAATTTATTCCTTAAACTTCGAAAATTCAGTGAAATCGCATTTAAATCATTTTTACTCAATTTTGCGAAACATTGTTCGCCCGGTTTTGCACTAAAAAATGGTTATTATTTTGTGATAAGTTTTGCGGATAAGTATAATAAAACGGCGGAAATGACTGAATTGTTTGATTCATATTTGGATTGAAGGGTTGGATGAACTGATTTGTTCGGTTTTGATTAAAATTGTGATTATTTGGAAAGTAATTATTGTTATCAAATTTACTATTATAGTAGACTCGACGGTTCTGGTGCTGTCTTTGGCCAAAATTGTTGTTTCGATATTTGTTTTGACTTCTGTTTCGCTGGTTTTGGAGACTGTTATTTGTCTGTTGTCTATAGAGGTTTGGGTTTGAATTCCGATTCCTGTTTTGGTTGAAATTCCGTCCTTTGAAATTATTTGTCTTTTCATATCTGAATTTGTTTTGGTTTTGTTTGCCTTCAATCTCAAGGATTTTGTCAAACATTTTGTCAACTTTTTCTTCCATCGAAAGTTGAGAAAACATTTCCTTTTCATTACTAATAATATTTTCGTCACTAGTTTTGGGTTCAAAACTTTGGTCGATTAGACTGTTTTCGGAATTTTCCTGAGATTTCGCTGAACTTTGAGCGTTGACTTCATTTTTGTCGTACAAAATAGCGTTTAATTTTGATTTATTTCTGGTATTTTCGGTGATTTCCCGATTCAGTGTCTCTTCGATCTTGGTCAGACAGTTCCTCACTATTTCAAAATTCTTTTTGCTCACTTTATCAATTGTTGCGAGGATCAATTCACTTTCTTTAATAAAAATATTGAGAGACATTTTTGTGCTCACTTTTTAGATATATTTGTAGTTTAACCATTGAAACCCAGAATTTTTTTGCTAGTAGCTATTAGTTATCATGGTCGATTTGCCGCTTATTTATTGTTATTATGTCTTCTAAATAATTTTAATTTTGACATAAGTTTAGTAACTTTTAGAAGATTGCTATGAATAACACATCCTTTTATATGTATGCATTCCTACCTCCCATTCCTAGTCTTGTTATTAGATTCATATCCTTTCAATTCTGTATTGAGAGCTCACTTCTGTCTCTGCCCATGAGATAGTGAATATCTCATTTAATTGTATCATGGTAATTATTATGAATTGTGAATATCTCATGCTTACAAACATCCGCTTATAATTACATTTACCAAGGTTGCTTTGTTTTGCATTTCCTTTAGAGCTCAGTCTTTGTCTGATTGACTTAGTGTTGATGTCATAAAATATAACCTTGGTTAATTAAAAAGCCTTAGAAATGTCACCTTTGAATCTATTGATTATTTTCATCTTAACTATTGAATGTGTTTTGTCGCTCAGCACTGAAGAGGTGCCTAAAGTCTGTCCCAATAGAAAGGTAGTGCACTCAGAACAAGAGTTGGAAATTACCAAGTTGACGCCACGAATTGACGCCCAGCCCTGTTCTAAGAGTCAAAACATTGTGATTTTCATTCCGAGCGCCGCACAAATCGAAGGCAAATACTTTGACAGAAGACAATCGATGCGAAAGACTTGGGTCAGGGAAGCGAAGGGTGTGTCCAATATTAGCGTCTATTTTGTGCTCGGTTTGAATGCCAACCAAAGTATAAACGATGCGATTAAAAGGGAATCGGAAGAGTTCAAGGATATTATCCAGTTCAAATTCATTGATACCTATTACAACTTGACGTTGAAAGTGGTCTCAATGTTGGGTTGGGTTCGGAAGCACTGTCCGGACAGTCAGTACATACTTAAAGTGGACGACAACGTCATACTTAACATACCTTTGCTTTTGAATAAATTGGTTACTTTGGAGTCCGGAATAACCGGGTATATCGATAAGGCAAAAGTGAGCAGGACCGATTGCTCCAGTAACTTTTATCTTCCCTACGAGCTCTATAATGGAAAGTGGACACCTGAGTTTGTGTGGGGCGCTACCTATGTAATCACCAAGGTAGCCTTTGACAAACTTCTCAGAAGATTAGACACTTATAAGGGTTTAGTTGTCGACACCGAAGACATGTTCACCACTGGCTTTTTAGCCGACGCCGCGGGTGTTCCCCGACATTCAATAGATGAAATTAATTTCAAATTAAAATGTAACAAGCTCGAATTGTGTAAAATGTCATCCATGTTAGCCATAACTGATTGTGATTCTGTGCAACAATTGATTAGGTTTTATGGCAATTGGAAGCAAAAGGTTCTAGATCCAAATTCGCCCTGGGATAACTGTCAAAGCTCTGCATATATCCTTGATAAACCTGCACTTATTAGTTACCTTGGTCAATTCTTACTCCATTTAATTGTATTAAAAGTATTAATCAGTTTTTATTAATTATCGAAAATATTTATTAAAATCTATTAATAAATATATAAAATAAACAGATTTTTATTGAATGATAAAAATATAATCAATTTTTTCATTCGAGTAAAGTTTTTCGTAAGAACTCGAGTAAAATGAATGGGTTTTGATTTGAGATAAGGTTAATCAAAAACATTTTTATAGTAAACAACATTGGGGTCACCAAGGAGAAGAGCAGGAGAAGCAGTTAAAAGTATAGTTAAACCATAAGATTTTGTACAAATCCTGTTCTTGATCTCCTGATGTCACTGAGCTTGGTGATCCCTGTTTACCAGAATATTTTAAAGCAGTTACTTTTTGATTAACCTTATCTATATAATAGATATTACTATTATAACCTTGCAACTTTTTGATTCATTAAAAATAGTATTTTAAGTTCAATTTGAATAAGATTTTAGTTCATTCAAAGTTAGACTCAAAGTTAAACTGACCAAGCTCACTTAATATACTTATTAATTATGGCCACTAAATGGGGTGTTTTGAGCGCAGGTAGAATTGCTCATGACTTTGTCAGTGTTGTCCAGACTCTGCCCAACAATGAGCACACGGTATATAAACTGTAAGAAACTGATGTAAAGATGATCATGGTCTTTTTATGCTTAGTTTGTAGCTGTGGCTGAGTGGGAATTGGAGCAAGCACAAAAATTTGCGTCCAGCCACAATATACCAAGGGCTTATGACAGCTTCGAGGAGTTGGCCGCCGATCCCAACGTGGAAGTGGTTTACATCGCAATCGTTAACTCTTATCACTACTCAATGGCTAAACTGATGCTCCAAAACGGCAAACATGTGCTCATCGAAAAGCCCATGACTTTGAATGTGAAAGGTAAGTCACCTATTCATTGTAATTTACCTTGTTAGAGCATCTCCTTACATAGAGGCTCAGGAGCTTGTGGATTTGGCCAGGAGCAAAAAGCTATTCCTAATGGAAGGACTATGGCCTCGATTTTTACCCATTTTTCACTTTATTAACGATGAGATAAGGAAAGGGGTGATCGGCGATGTCCATCACATGAACATTAGTGTAGGCTGTCCCAACATTGACGATTCTCGGATTTGCAAGAAGGAGCTTGGTGGTGGCTCCATTGTTGATATGGGCGTATATGCCATTGATTTAATAGCACAGGTCTTCAACAATGAAGAACCGGAACAAATCAGAGCTGTCGGTCATTTGAATGCCAACGGAGTGGACGTCAACTGTTCGGCTGTACTCTCATTCAAAGGGCACAGGACAGTGACTTTCACCACGCATACTATGCTTGAACTTCCCAGAGAAGCCCATATCTGTGGCACTAAGGGAGGGATAAGGGTATGTTCTAGATGCTTTCCTACCTTGGCTATACCGCTCCTATTTATTGTTGTCCAGTTGTGCAAGGTCGGAATACCAACTGATGATGGAATGATCAGAGTCTATATAAATGGAGAGATGCATGAAATGAACTTGATAATTCCTGACCTTAACCTCAACTATCTCAGTGGCTACGCTCTTGGCTATGAGGCAGAGGAGGTGCGCAGGTGTCTGAGGGCGGGGCTAATCGAAAGCGAGATAATGACACACAACGACTCCATTTATGTCGCAAAACTCGAGGAAGAGATAAGACGACAAATCGGTGTTAGATATGAATGTGACCACAATTTATCAAAATTAAACTACCAAGGCTAATTATAATAAACAAATAAATTGTTGTTAATGTGCCTAAAAAGTACCTTGTTGCTTATTTCAAAAAATTCTGTGCCGAAGTCCGGATCAGTCTATGAATATATTCTCGAATATTAATTGTTCCTGATAAAGGAAGCAGTTTTAGCTCTTGGTACAATATGGGGTTGTTGGTCATGAAGCACAAGCTGTGCTCTCTTAAATTGTGGTGTTCCACCAATTTATTCTTGCTCATTCTTCCATAACAACTACTAAATTATTTTATATCTAAACAAATCTGTTTACGTGTTAGGGTAGGTGTCACCAAGCTCATCTAATAGCATGCTATGTTAGCACTCGTTGTGGCAGTGAATGCTAATATTAGCTTGGTAAGTTTAATTTCTTAAACTTAAGTTATTTAATAATGTTCTTCAACAAATTTCTCGGGTGTTTTGATCAAAGGTTAGAATATTAATAACCAGCTTGGTCATTTACCCAAAAGCTTGTGATGTTGTTCTATCGGTAGCTGACCTAGTTGACCTAAGTTATGAAATGTTATTAAACTCTTGCAAAAGAAGATTATTTATGCTGTGCTGATAACTAATTGATATTGAATCTAATGAAAAGAATTGATTGTCAAAGAGTATTATCTGAGCCAGCTCATTTATCTAGTAAAGGGAAGGGAAGGGAACGGGTTTATCTCATTCGGGTTATTGAATTGCTTAATACCTTATTCCTATTGAAATGAGTTTTGCAATTATTTAATAAATAAAGACTTTTAATGAAAAGTGAGTTCATTCTGCTCTGCAATGCCTACGTCTCCTACAGGTCCTACCAAATGGGGTGTTCTGAGTGCGGGCAAAATTGCCCACGACTTTGTAAGCGCTGCCGGTTTGCTGCCTGAAAATGAGCACCAGGTAAGTGCTTTCCTGAGCAAGGTAAATGCACACTAATTAACATTTATTGGTTAAGTTTGTGGCAGTGGCTGAATGGAAATTGGAGCAAGCAAAAACGTTTGCATCTCGCCACAATATACCAAGAGCATATGGCAGCTTCGAGGAGTTGGCCGCCGACCCCGAAGTGGAAGTGGTTTACATCGCAATCGTTAACTCTTATCACTACTCAATGGCTAAACTGATGCTCCAAAACGGCAAACATGTGCTCATCGAAAAGCCAATGACTTTGAACCAGAAAAGTATTATTCCTTATTTGGGAGCGCCATAACCCCTGACCCTTAGTCCACTAGCAATGGCCTCTCTTTAGCCCTAGGGCATTTACCTGAGTTACCGAAATTACGGTTAATTAACTTATTTTTCAATAGACACCGAAGAATTAACCGCTTTTGCGAGGAGCAAGGGTCTTTTTCTTATGGAAGGCATTTGGTCCCGATTTCTACCCCAGTACCAATTTGTAAGGGAACAGATTAGGGATGGCGTTATCGGCGATGTCTATCACATAAACGCTAATATTGGCTCAAAAATGGACGACAATCCCCGTATGTTTAAAAGGGACCTTGGTGGTGGTGTTATCGTGGATATGGCCGTATATTGCTTGGACATCATTGCACAGGTGTTTGGAAATGAAGAGCCAGCACAATTAAAAGCTGTTGGTACTCTTAATGGGGAAGGGGTTGACTTGGAATGCTCTGCCGCCCTATTGTTCACAGGCAATAGAACGGCCACACTTACCGCGCACATGATGTTAGACCTGCCCCGCGAGGCCCATATATGTGGAACTAAGGGCACAATTAGACTGTGCTCGATAGCCGCCAGTGCTAACGGGATATTTAGGGTTTATGTCAATAATGATTTGCATGAGTTTAAGCTGAGCGACAGAAAGCTGGACCTCTTCTACTCCGGTAGTTATGGCCTGGCCTATGAGGCACAGCACGTGCGCAGGTGTCTAAAGGAGGGCCAAATAGAGTCAAATGTGGTCACACATAAAGATTCTATTCATTTGGTGAAACTCGAGGATCAGATGAGGAAACAGTTAGGAGTCGTCTATAATTCTGATCAATAGTAAAAAACAGTGCTTGGGCATATTCCGGATTATGGCAGCCATTACCGGTCGCCATTACTCAACACATTTATAGCTAACATATAGCTTGGTCATTTTTATTGTGCAGAGTTACAGTCAAACCCCGTTTTAAAGAGATTTCTTTGCTTTCACTTTAAGGAATAATTAATTGTTTTATTAAATGGAATAAATAAGAACCTTGGTCATTCTAAATATTTAATTTGTTCTTGCATCAATGTAAAGCACATTTATTTGTAAACTCCTTCCCATCAGTTGAGCACAGAATCGATGATTTTGTTTTGCGTATACTTATAAAAGATTTCACCAAGGTATCATATTAGTCTTGATATTTTGGTTTAAGGCAATATTTACCTAGAATCCAAACTTGTCATGTAATTAAACTCGATCATTCTTACTGAGCAAGTTAACTCATCGTTGAAACTTATGTCAGCGCTGGTAAAGTCGCCCAACTCTTCTGAATCGGTGAAGAGTTTTGTGTATCTCTTATTCCCGTCCTTTGAGTCCAAACTATTACTGGTCTCAAGTTTTACATCAATTTGTTTGCCATTCGATAGTTTGATAGTAAATTTGCCTAGACACTCTGTTACTGAGCCCATCATAATGAACTAGATAGAATTAAAATGTATTTAAGCATGATAAATCTGAAGACTAACTATGATCTGGTAGTGATAGAGACAGTAATGCTGTGCATTATCGACGTCACCGGTATTTAAATAGTACTCATTGTGGACACCATTGGAGTCGCAATAATGGGGGTCATCCCAGTAGTCCAGATTCAAAGGCATGAGTTTGCATCCGGATCCATCGGCGCCACAGTCAGCGCCACATTTACCCAGGCTAAAATCGTCATAAGAAGTGCATCGATAGCCTATTATCTGACATTTATGGCCATCCGTGTAGTCCTGGTTAGCGATGGCGTACTTATTAGAACGAACATGGTGACATAGATGTATGTCCGGAATGCCTATTGAAATAATATTAGTGTCATGGTCAAAATATAAATACTAAAGAGGATCTAATTTAAGAATAATTTACCTAGGCTACCAAATTTCATGAAGACGTCCGAACTGTTAGCGCACCCTGGTTGAAAATGGCCTAAAATAGATAATAAATTATCCAGGTGTTAAATGATTATTTTTAGGTTTACCTCCGTTGGGATAAAAGTCAACATGGCCCATTGGCTTAAAATGACCATAGCCTTTTGAATCAAGGTAAATAAATAAATTTGATCAATGTAATTTTTGTATCTTCAAACCTTCTATGTATGCAAGTATCCCAGCACCATTTGTGTGGACAACATTTACACACTGTGCATCGGTGAGGGCCAGTTTACCAGTATCGCCAAACTCTTGAAAACCGGGACCGGCAGCGGATAATGCAGTGATTTGACCGATTTTCGGGTCCGTCACCTCTTTTCCAGCATAACCCACCACATGTGCGCCCATACTGTGGCCAATCAAATGAACATCTTCTGCACTGTAGTTAAGCTCAGCCTTCCATCTGTTGATAACACAACCAATCATTTTGCCCACCACTCGGGTGTACGCCACTGACGAATAATAATCAGCGTTGCTTGCTGGTTTTTGCCAGTCAATAGCCACCACATTCACGCAGTCTTTTTTCAAGATCAAATTTTTCATTTGCTATTAGAATAATCATCTTGTTAAAAGTTTAACAATTAATAATCATTATAACCTCCATCCAGTTATATCCTGCACTGGTGCCAGGGTACTTTTCACTGTGACCATGCACAATAAACCTGGTAATGACATTAGTGTCAAAATTTGAATTCTTCCATTCGCATGATTGGGATAAATAAGTGAAGTTCTGTGAAATGTCCTTGCTCTTGCAGGTGAACAAAAGGAAGTTCACATCCATTTCTTTGGGGGTCATAAACATCATATTGAGGGGTGTCCTCAGGTCATACAAAGTGCCGAAACAATAATCATCTGATGGTTGAGGTGGACAGGCTAATAATAAACAATACAAATGGTCTTAATATTTATCCTAGTTATGGATGATTTCACCAAGGTTATTATTATATTTTAGGACATCCTGGCAACCCCTTAATAAAGCATACTTACTCTGTTTTTCTTTAGTCACATTATTAGTACTAGGACCTTTAACATTGTGTCTCTTCCTGTTCTGCAAAAGTAGCATGTTAAATTGTAATATTGTTTATCTTGTTAAAGTGAGATTGCTTAAATAATTAATAGATAATAACTTACACTTAGAGAGCTTGCTAAAACAACCAAGCTTATTAAGACCAAGAGCTTAAATAATTGCATTATTACAGACATCTGGGAATTGAAAATTAAAATTCTGTTACCATCACAACAGCTATGACCAAGGGGGTAGGTATAAATATTCTATAATTTGTATATCACATATTTTACCTGGATAAAATACTTAATGTCCATTTGAATACTTAAAATGGCGTTTATATTAAAAATAACATTTAAAAATCATCATGGTATAAATGACTGTAAATTTGGTCCGTTTTATGTACACAAAAGCTATTAAAGAATACGTTTTTATTAATTCTAATAAAGAACTTAAAAGTTTTAATTCAATTAAAGTGAGATATAATAAAGACAAATAAGCATGGTAAAATTTTATAAAGAAGGTACTTGGATATTTTGTTATTTAACTATCCAAGGTGGAATTTTAATTTTAACTTTTTCATTGCTTGTTTAAATCCACTGAAACGAGTACATTTATGTGTAAACGCCTTTCCATCAGATGAGCACAGAATAGTTGACTTTAGTTTCCGTAAGCTTATAGAAGATTAGACCAAGATATTAGTCTTGATATTTTGGTTTAAGGCAATATTTACCTAGAATCCAAACTTGTCATGTAATAAAACTCGATCCTATTTATGAAGCAAGTTGAGTCTAGTCCAGTGGAATTGACTTCAGCGCTGGAAATGTCGCCCAACTCTACCGAATCGGTGAAGAGTTTTCCGAATCTCTTATTCCCGTCCTTTGAGTCCAAACTATTTCTGGTCTCAAGTTTTACATCAATTTGTTTGTCTTTCGATAGTTTGATAGTAATATCACTGAAACATGTATTTACTGCACTCGTGACCTTGACCTAGGTAAATTCAAAATGTATAACTAATATTTAAGCGTGATCACTCAAAGGACTAACTATGATCTGGTAGTGATAGTGACAGTAATGCTGTGCATTCTCAACATCACCGGTATTTAAATAGTACTCAATATGTGTTGTATTGAGAACGCAATTCTTAGGGCTGTCCCAGTAGTCCAGATTCAAAGGCATGGGCTTACACCCTGATCCATCGGCGCCACAATCAGCACATTTACCCAGAATAAAGTCGTCGTATGAGGTGCACCGATAGCCTATCAGCTGACACTTATGGGGGTCCGTGTAGTTCGGGTTAGAGATGGCGTACCAATTAGAACGAACATGGGGACAGAAATTTGAGTCGGGTACAACTATTGAAAAATAGCTTGCATATTAATTTCATCATGATTAAAGTTATCCAGGCATTAAAACATAAAAACATTAGTAAAAGTTTGCAACTAGTTTTACCTAGGTTACCAAATTTCACAACGACGTCCGATCTGTTAGCGCACCCTGGTTGAGAATGGCCTAAACATATACAATGTGTATTTTAAAATAATCCTGGTCTAATAAATGGTTTTACATAAATATTTAGAGGCTTACCTCCGTTGGGATAGA
>JAQIYB010000538.1:0-10980 GCA_034699325.1 Oribatida sp. Gr-Ori-00743 | reverse complement strand
TTGCATCCAGGTCTATTTAAGACACATTTTAAGAGTTAAAATTCAAAATTATTTTCAATTTTACCTGGATCTAATTCGAGGCCACATTTATTAGCGACACATACGGTAGCGCTGCTGTATATGGTCTCCATTTCATTCGTCACTTTTGTGTACTAAAAATATATAATTATTATTAAAATTATTTTAAATATAAATAAAATTAATTTGAATTAAAGTTAACCTCATCCTCGTCCTCTTTTTCAAGTGCAGACGTTCCAATGACAGCCAATTTTTCAAACTGTCTCTGATTAGATTGTTCAAAATTGGTCCAGTTATATTTCTTGGTCTCAATCGATTGAGTCTTTTGAAAGTCATTGAATACTTTGGTCGCCGCTATCTATCAGTTCGTATTTGATTTGATTAAAAAAATTTGATTTTTACGCTTTTCTTAAACAATTCAATAAATAAGTTAGTTTTATGCTGAACTTCTGATTAGCTTGTTAGATTAACTATTGTATTCAATATTTGTATCATAGACTACAGTAGTGACATACTTGTGCTTGAGCATTTTGTGGTGTCATATTAGAGGCATAATCCCACTGTGCGATCGAATAAGTGTTTATTTGTTTCGCCAGTTTTTCATTCGTTTCTTTAAGATATTGGACGCCTTTCTTCTCGTCTGTGATTAAAGAGTCGTCTTTCGTAAGTTCGTATCCAATCGACACATAAACCAATGCCATTAACGAAAGAGTTAACCACTTTTCCATTTTAAAGCCGATCCTCATAAACAGAATATGAAAGATGAAAAACTATTCTGTTAGTCAAGACTTACACAAATTGGTTATCAATAATAAAATTTTATATCTTTATTAATCACTAATTATTATGATTTCTAAATAAAGTTTTGATTAAATTGTGTTTTATTTTGTCAAAAGTACTCTCTTTTTGCTAAAATCAAAGCAAACAATTATATGTAGTTTTCGTGTTGTTTGCCTTATTTTTAATTGTATCAAATCATATATTACTTTATTACACTTTTGCATGAGTGCCAGTGGGGAGGGGCATATAAAGGGTGCATTTCAAAAACCCACCTTAGTTTGAAATTTTGAAAACGTTAACATATGGCCTATGGATGGACTTAGACAACAATATTTTTAAAAAATCCCAACTATATTCCGCTGAGCTCTCCGAAGTTGGACACTCTTTACAATAGTATACAATAATGATGACCAAGATGCCTTCTTGTTATTAATAACAGGAAATGAGTGGAGTCAATTAAAATCCATTGAAGTAACATTGAAATGAATAGAAAAAGAGCAGGGTATCCCTTTCTCATCGTTTTAGAGCCTATATTTTTCTAACTTAGTAGGACTTTCAGAAAAATGGGCGAAATCCTCTTGCTCGCCTCTGAAAAAGAGTGATCTTTGATTTTATTTTCCTCGCTTACAAACCATAAAATAGAAATCAAAAGAATTTTTGTGTCAAACATTCATTACTTAGTAATTGAAAGTTAGAGAAGAAGTGAAGTAAAAAACAATTTTCAATCATTGCTTTCAATCATTGCTTTGTATTAATTATATTATATAATAGATTCTGAATATAAATTCCTTAGCGATGAAAATCTCATGGCTTACCCATAATTACTTAATTTCTAAAATATTTCATTAGTTTCCTTGTTACTAGTTAATGACTAATGAGCATGCTAGTACTAGAAATAAACGCCCCATTGTTTCATTCATTTATCATTTTGTAAAATAACTGAAAGTTTTGTACAGAATTTTTATTTGTTTCCAAAATTTTGATTATTAGTGCAAAAATTGGTACGAATTTATCGAATTATTACTTAATTTTATTTAATGAGTTATCAAATTATCTTTTGATTAAGCAGAATGAGCTTGCTCACTGAGAGTTCAATTTATATGAGTTAATTAAATATCTGATTAATGTCTTGTATTTGATGAGCAATTTGTCTAATTATTCTGAAGTGAATTTTATTAACAGGGTAAAGTTTGCAAAGGAATTTATGACTTATTTATAAGGAATGAATTGATTAAATTCATGGCTCAGAACTACCAAGACGTTTAATTGAATTCTATTAATTTATTTACAATGGTAAAATAAGCTAAAATATATTTAGCATGGTTGTTTAAAAGTATCAATTATTGCACATTAAAAAAATTCTTTACATTTTAACTGAACTATAAAATAAATTACATATACCTTGCTTATTCTATGCTCAGAGTTACTGTAATACTGTTTTAAACTAATTTTGAATATAGAGTCGGAGTTAATACTAAATAGAATCCTGGAAATGACTTATCCGGATCATTTTCAGCGGAATCTAAATTTCAATGATTTTGTTTGAGTCATAAGTCATTTGTGATGACAATTATTATTAAATTATGTCTAATAATCCTTTTTATTATAAAACATTTATTTTTGTGAATCTCATCTCTCAAGTGTTGAGTGATTCATATGATTATGATTGTGGTCCTCCGGGTTTCAATAGACTCACATATTTTACATCAGTTAATAATAATTCCAATTCTGTTGACATTAATTCAATGAAATATCATAAAAACGGAACTGTTATTCAATATAAATGTATTGATGATAACTATCAGTTGATGGATAATACAGAAGGTGGTACAAGAACTTGTCTTGATGGTAAATGGTTAAGGACAATTCCTAGATGTGGTTAGTGGTGACTAAAAATAATTTGCAGTTAATATTTAAAAGTTTAGACAGTATTTGCTTTGAGTCTCACATTTGATAATTAATAGTGAGATTTGGTAATTATAATAACCAGGGCCTAATTGAAGGCAACAGTTTCATTTAGCAAAAGTTGATAAAAGCCTGGTCATTCCTAATAATAAATTTCAACCATAGTTTCTTCACATATTTGCTTGTTTACTTTCAATAAATTTCTTCATTTTTCAAACTAGCTCAAACACTATTTAACGTTGTGTTGGTAACCAATTTAACTGTCCAAGATGATAGTGGAAAACAAATCGATCAAATTACCAAAATTAGAGGCCATGAAAAGAAAGGTACCTGGCCATTTTTGGCTCAAATCTGGCCCAATCACTGCGCAAACATCACAATTAAAGACACTTCTCGTCAATCGATTGCTATTAATTTGAATCGGAGTTTATTTTTTAATTTTTTAAAACTATCGATCGCTTACCCGGATATTCATGTCTCAAAAATCAACGAAACAAATATAGACATAGAGAGTGATATCCACCCTTCCATTAATTGCAAGACATTAAAGCTAGAAAAGTATGTCTCAATTGGATTAATTTTAGAAACCGTTGCCTTTAAGTGTTTAATCTCTGAAAGTGAAGACAAACACATTTTTTCCGAAACAAAATTTATGACAAAACAGATTCGTTTGAAATTAAAGCCTCAAAACAAACTTTGGTCGAGCAATGAGTTAAGAGTTTCAATATGCAAGGTTGAACTTTTTAAATACCCCGTTCACGACTGTGGAGAACCGGATAAACCGCTCAACTCTATTGTCTCATCCGAAAGATATTACACACAATTCACGTGTAAAGACGGCTATGAATTACAGCCCTTCAAAACCAGTGGTTATCATATCGTTTGTAATATAAATAGTGAATGGAATACAGAATTTCCGATTTGTATGGAAACGACTCATTGCTATCTATTTGAGAATTTGACACAATTTTCACCGAAAATCACTTATCACAGCAATCAGTTGGAAGTGATTAACGGCAGAAACACAACGAGTAATAAGACAATTGCTATTTATTCGTGTCAAAACATTACAATCGATGGCAAAGAAACAGTCTTGAGTCCAATGACCAGACCCTTAAGAAAATGTATTCGAGGCAAATGGGACGGCCCTGACTTCGAATGTGTAATTAAGACTAATTTCTCAGAACAGTTGTTGGATACAAAACTATTACCCATTTTGATCGCTTGTCTAATAGTTTTCCCTTTAATTATAGTTTTGTTGTCCTTTTCTCTAATTATATTCAAAAATAAGTCCAAACGATATCTTCAAGAATTCGGAGAAAGAAATGAAAGGCCGACCGACAGCCCTATCGCCAGCCCTCAACTCTTTTGGAATAATTCCAACCAAAATAATTATGACTCAATACGAATGAGTCAGTTATCAAATGATTTGCATTACGAACACGTCTATCAAGACTTAGATAAGAGTAATATCAATGAAGATTTCAATCAACTCTATGAGACCAATGAGTTATATGAAGGCTCCGCACAGCTCCCATCCTTCCCAACCAGTAGATCATCTGAGACTGTGTGGTCTGTCAACAGTACCTACGGCTGAGAATAAACTGATTGCCACTCGATTTAACTCTTAAAATGTAATCAAAGTTTTCGGTTATTTTTAGCAAAAAAAATGATAACACAAACGAAAGACTTATTTGAATGAAAGAGAGCTCTGACTCGAAGCTAAAACGTTATGACATTGATATCCAATACAAGTAATTAAGACTTGAAATATGTTTTAAGAAATACTTTTCTCATAAGATTTTTAACTGAAACCGGTATTAAACACGACATTAAAAGACATAATTTTAGTTTATTTTATTCTTATATTGAATCTTTTGAAATGGTGTGTAGACGTAAACCGAGCACAGGTCTCGGTGAGCGTCTGGTATCAAACAATTGCTAAACAAATTGTGAACAAATGTTTTATGTTTTAATTGAATCTCAAAATAAATGTTTAATTGAATCGCAACCAAACTTATTAAACTCATTTACTGTTAAATTGTTTTCATTATTTAATGCAAACGTTTGGAAATAAATAAGTGTTTTGACAATTGATTCGTGATTTTTGTTGGAAATTATGCTCTACTGAACTAATTTATGAAAAGCACCTAATTTAGAATTAGCTAGATGATTATACAAGATTTTAAACAACTGATGAGTTTGGAAAAGTTTTCAATAATTTCACCAATGATTTAATGGTCTGATTATTAAACTTTTAATCAAAGTTTAATTGAAAAGTTAATTAAGAGTCGAAAAACTTCAGAAATTCTTAATTAACAAAAATTGTAACTTTTGTTAATAAAATGATTCATTAAATGAGATAATAAATAATAATAATAATCGATTCGTGGAGAAACTGTTAGAAGTCTAACCAATTGATAAAGCCTTTGGCATTAGTCAACGAATAATTGTATTCCTGGAAGGTATGTCCTTTGAAATTTCAAGTTCAATTCAAATTTAATGACAATTAGAGTGCAGTCATTTGAATTGTAGGACTGATCGACGATTTAATAGTTATTAATCAAATTAATAATCATTTAAATACAAGTTTTCTACAAAACCATTGTTTTTTTGCGTCAAAGTTTGTCGCAATTGAAGGCCAAATATCTCTTTTAAAGCAACAAAAGTAAAGAAAATCATTTGAATAAAAGATATTTTTAAACATCTTTTAAATATAATAATCTTCGGAAGTCTCGGAAAATGTTATGAATAATAATAACTCAATTATCGCTAACTTTGTTGAAGGAATTTCCAGACACTTATGATTGCAATTAATTCTGTATTACATTAAAACTGATTTGACATTCAAAATAACATTTATATAATATTATGTGAATCCTTGTGAATGACATTAAAAGTGGAGTTCATTTAATCTAAAACCCGTTACAATCGCCTTTCGATAAGACGGGTCTAATCCACTCATTAATACTCACAAACAAATGTGTGCTTGATTACATGTGAGTCAATGTTTGAATGGTTCGGAACAATCGTATATTTTCTTAACCAATATTAGTGATAAACGTTTGACATTATATGAAGTGTTATATAAATTAGATTAAAAGTCATTAATTCAAAGACTGTTATATGATTTAAAGCGTAACATTAAATGTGTGTTAATTTGCTTCTAATTATGTTATCTATTGATTTGAATATTCATATGATTTGAATCAATATATTTATTGAGTGACTAAAAGCCTTTCCAAAACAAATTCTCTTCAAATGATTCATTAGATTCTGTGTAAAAAAGTGGAAAATATTTCAATTATTTGATTGAATAAAAAGTTTATTTTTGAAAATCTGATATTTATCTGATGTTTACTGAGAACAGCAATGGAAAAGTTTTGCGGCTCAGAATTCTGGGTAAGTTTACTAAATATATACCCTTATGCTAATAATAAAAAGTGAACTTGTATACTTTTATCTGATTCTATGAGTTCTAAATTAAATTGAAACAATCAATCATTTGTTAAGTGTTATATCAGTTTCATTACCACTTGTTTTGAGAACTAAAATTAAATTTTGTTTAACCCATTTGTCGGATTAATTCCCATACTTGAAATCAAAATTCAATACCAAATGAATTAAAAGCTTCAATGAAATTGAAAGCAATAAAGAAACAAATCCTCAAATAATTGGAATACATTTTTCTTGAAACTTTTGATACCAAATGATTCCCGGATTCAATTCATCAGATAATTGAAGTGAACACACTTTAGTGACTTTAGTGACAACTGTTTACCCAAATTATCGCTTAATTTGATAAAAGATTAGTTTAAAGTATTTGATCAGTCGATCGGTTTTGTTCTCAATTTTATTTAATACTCAAACATTTCCGTAAAGTCTCTCTCATTGAAAGCGACTCAAAAACTCATGAGTAATATCATTGACTCGTTGAAGGATTCCTCGATCTGGAGCTCCAGAACACCGTATCTGACGGTCTGTTTCAGAGAAACAGTTCTCATTTGGATTCCCTGCGTTTTTATATGCATTTCAGCCATAATTAATTACATCGGTTATAATGAACGCAAAAACTCCAAACTATTTATAGTCAATCAAATCAGTAAATATAAAATCGTAAGCAAACTATTCATCGATTTTATTGTTTCAAACGAATAAATATCGGAATTTATTTTATAGATTACAACATTGTTTTTAGTGGCTCTCAGTCTCTGTGAGACAATTAATTCAATAATAAAGTTCATTAAAAGCGATTTGTTTCATAAATATCTATTGTATACATCATTCATCAAATCGCTGACATTTGTAAGTGTTTTCGCAAAACATATTTTGTGTCTGTTTTTTGTTTGACCTAATATTTAGATCAAAATAGTTCCGCAAAAATCAGATTTTAATCTGCCATCAAATCGATGTCTAATTAATTTTACGACTTTCTCTCCGAACAGTTAATTGTGTTAATAATTCAGACACTGAACCGTAAGAAAGGTATTCACACTTCGGGATCACTCTTTATATTCTGGATTCTGATTTCCATCTGCAGTGCTATTAATGTCTATTCGTTACTAAGTGAGACGATAGACCCACAAATTAATTTCAGTGATAATAACAGTTATGAGGAGTTGACAATCGCCACTACATTCACTTATTTGCCGCTCGTCTTAACGCAACTGGTTTTGAGCTGCTTTTCCGACGCTTCGCATACAAAGACAGAAAAGGTATCGCAAATAAATTATGGTTAAAATAATTGATCCCTGATTTCACACTCTTCACACCTGAAGGTCAACGTTAGACAAATATATAATTAGTTTAATGCCAATCATGGGATCACTCTAATTATGCCATCAATATATTAGCTAGACTAATTGACTAATTGATTGACCTTTGAGACCATAATACTCAGAATAGAAATAATAACTAATTATAACTAATAACCAGTGTTTATAAAAGATCATGAACAAGATCAAATTAGATTATATTCAATGCCATACGTCTCAATGTTTTTGTGTGCCCTGAAATCAAAACCTTGGTAATGGTTTAACAGATAGAAACTAACCAGAGATAAAATTCTTACCTAAATCGTTTAAAATGAAACTATAGGATAAGATTTAACATTAATCGTTATAACTTTCACAAAATTATTCAAGAACACTTTTAGAGAACATCACATTATAAGGGTCAGAGACGGGCTCTTTCAGTATTAAGTTACAAGCACAGTTATCCAACAAACATTTATACATGGTATTCAGGTACACAGTTATTCACAACTTGTAGGCGAAGCAAATAGTTTTAGAGTAATCAAGCAGATATTACCAGTTATTCCCGATAATTATATTATTCTATTTGTTGTCTTACTTTTGACGGAGTGATGGAAAAGCACTCAAATTCTGAAACTATTTTTGTAATAGAATTTAGAATTACATTTTGAGCTTTGAGCTTGAACATCTATTTATTTAATTATCATTAATGATGAAACAAACATGGTAATATAAATATTGTGCGAAACCTTTCTTTTATCCTGGAATCTCATTTAATGATCTAGATAGAAAATGTAACTTCAATTTTCATCTAATAATTTTAGAATCATAATCAAAAAGAAGTGGCCTCGTTCCTTTCTAAATTATGGTTTTGGTGGTTCAGTTCCATGATTTACAAAGGTTTCAAGAATCCTCTGACTCAGGAGGACATGTGGAAGTTGAGCGAAGATAACCAGACACAGTTTATTGCCGATAAACTGGAAGCTCAGCTCATGAAAGTCGGCGAAAAGAAAAAGGAATATGAAAAAGAAAAGGAGGAAAAGAGGCAAGAACATAAGAAAAAAGAGAAGAAAGAGAAGAAAGCGAACATAGTTTGGCCCATTTTCTTAATGTTTTGGTCTAAATTGCTATTCATTGCTGTAATCAAATTAATTCCCAGTTGTCTGACGTTTGTCAGTCCTATTCTTCTCAACCAATTGATAGGATTTATGAAATATGGTGAGATTACATTTAAAACTAGCAATCTTTCAATTGTCTTCAGTGATTGAACTCAGTTATAAATGAGGAAAATCTTAGAATAAAAGTCTTTAAGAACTTTGAATTACAATAATTTTAAATTTTATCACTTTTTTAAACATGAATTTCGGAAATTTTCACTAATAATCCATTGAAAGTGTGACTCAATTCTCATAATTCAATTTTAGAGGAAAATTCATGAATTTAATTGTTTTCTTCACTAAAATTACACAATAGTTTAATACGGTTTATGACTCTCTAAACATAATAATGTTTAACTACCAAGGTACTTTTTAACTCTTATAGTGTTTGTCTATTAAATGAAAAACTGACCAATCCAATTATCACTGAAAATGACCAAGCACAATTTTGAACAAAATAACGAATTGAATTTTCAATTTAAATAATTAGGTAAATACGGTGACTGTCCGCAGCCGTTATGGCACGGCTTCCTATATGCAGTTATTATGTTCTTGTCATCGACTGTGGAGTCTTTACTAAATGCACAGTACGACTACCATATATTTACTCTGGCGATGAGGAGCCGGTCGGCACTCATTTCGATTATTTACAAAAAAGTCTTAAAACTATCGCCAAAAGGAAGAAAAGTGTTTACGACCGGAGAAATAGTTAACATAATGTCTGTGGACACCCAAAGAGTGATGGAATACATCCAAATCGCAAACTTGTTGTGGATTTGTCCGCTTCAGATCTCTGTCAGTATTTATCTGCTTTGGCAACAGTTAGAGTACGGATCTCTGGCCGGACTCATAGTCATGTTATTACTTCTGCCTATTAATGGTCTAATCGGTGCCCGAATGAGAAGACAACAAATCGGTTTATTGCACTTAAGGGACAAAAGGACTAAGATTATGAGTGAGATTCTTAATGGTATCAAAGTGATCAAGATGTACGCCTGGGAACTATCATTCATTGAGAAGATCAAGAAGTTTAGGCAAAATGAAATAGCTAATTTAAAGTGGCAAGCTTACTTGTCTGCTGGAATCACATTTGCATTCAATTCGGCGCCTTTTTTTGTAAGTTACAAAATTTATCCAGTTCAAAAGTTCCGATTATGACCTTGCTCCTATGACCTCTGAAAGGTTGCAATCGCCAGTTTTGCCACTTATATACTCATTGATTCGAGTAATGTTTTGGACGCACAGAAGGCATTTGTCTCGCTCTCCATATTTAATATACTGCGCCGACCACTGGCTTTCTTTCCGCAACTGATAACATCAACAATGATGGTATGCATTCCATCCATTCCTTCTCTCAGTCTTTTGTTACTTTCATTAATTAACTCTATTTTTATTTGATTACAGTTTTTAGTATCGATTCGTCGCATAAATAAGTTTCTAAACTGCGATCAAATTGAAGACAAAACTCAAAATAATTTGAGTGAAAAACAGATAATTAATAGCGACTCACAAATTGTTATGAAAAAAGCATCGTTCAAATGGGACAGAGAGGACACCACTCCTATTCTTTCTAACATTAATTTAGAGGTAAAACCAAACAAATTGATTGCAATCGTGGGTAGAGTTGGATCGGGAAAGTCGTCTGTTTTGTCAGCACTTTTAGGTGAAATGCAGTTAATTGAAGGCCAGTCACATATCAGAGGTTCGATAGCATATGTGCCACAACAGGCCTGGATATTGAACGCCAGCGTCCGCTCAAACATATTATTTGGCAAAGAATACAAATCCGATAAATACAAAAAAGTGATTCAGAGCTGTGCACTCGAACCTGATTTTGCTCTCCTCTCAGGTCTGTATATCAGTCCATTAATTTAAGAAATTCTTATTAATTTTGTTGATTTAGGCGGAGATCTGACCGAAATCGGAGAGAAAGGTATTAATCTGAGCGGTGGTCAAAAGCAGAGAATAAGTTTGGCCCGGGCTGTCTATAGTGATGCTGATGTCTACCTTCTTGACGACCCTTTATCTGCTGTGGACTCTCACGTAGGAAAACATATCTTCGACAAAGCAATCGGACCGAAAGGATTCCTTAAAAATAAGACCAGAATTCTTGTGACTCATAAGATCGCAGTCCTCCCACACGTCGATGAAATAGTTGTCCTAAAAGAGGGCAAAATTTCTGAGTCCGGCTCTTATTCTCAACTGATCCGAAATGGCGGAAGTTTTGCAGAGTTCTTAGCAGAGTTTATGTCAGAAGGTCCCGAAGAGATGGTAGATCCCGAAGAATTCGAAATAATTGAAGAAATGGCCACTCAATTAGAGAGACAATTACCCCGATTATCTTTGAGAGGAAGTCTTCACAGAAG
>JAQIYB010000537.1:0-10982 GCA_034699325.1 Oribatida sp. Gr-Ori-00743 | reverse complement strand
AAGGGATGGATATCCGGTCACTAGTATTCACGGCGATCGTTCACAAAGAGAACGCGAAGAAGCGCTTAATTCTTTCCGAACGGGTCGAACGCCTATTCTTGTGGCGACAGCAGTGGCAGCCCGTGGTCTCGATATCCCAAATGTCAAACATGTAATTAATTTCGATTTGCCGACTGATATCGAAGAGTACGTCCATAGGATTGGAAGAACTGGAAGAGTTGGCAACTTAGGTCTGGCCACTTCTTTCTTCAACGATAAAAACAAGAATATGGCGGTAGATCTCTGCGAACTCGTCAGTGAAACCAAACAGGAGCTGCCCCATTGGCTCCAGGCTATCAGCAAAGAAGTTCAAAATGAGCAACGTTCTTCCAATCAACGCAAATATGGTAACAGCTCTAAAAGGTATGTTCCATTCATAAGCACTAATATTAGAAAATAAGAGGAAAGCCTTCTCACAAATATCTAATTTCGATGGATTACTCACTACAGATACGGCGCCGGAGGATTTGGTGCTCGTGATTACCGACAATTTAACGATAGGGGTGCTATTCAAAGAAATCCTGGAGGCGTAAGACAATCGAATGGCCCCAACTTTGGTAACGGTGGACAACCTGGTTATCAGAATTATGGCAATTCAGGTATGCCTAATTATATGGTACCAGTTCGCAACGGTTCTTACGGTGGAAATTATAATTCGGGTGCTTCGGGAGGACACGACTGGTGGGGCAACTAATTTGTAATCGATTTAATTAATGATTGATTTGAACAGTCATTTGGTTTCGATTCTAACTTATTGTTTATAATTAGAGTATTTTGAGTGGAGTTGAGGTCACATCCAGTAATCGATTGCTATTCCATTCCATTTTGAATCTCAAATTATTATTTATCTGTAATTCTATTCTAAACCAAACTAATGACTCGTTTTCATTGAATATCGATTAGATTTATCTCTCTTTCAAATATTGTTAATAGTATTCTGACTCAGACTCTGATCAACAGTTTTTGATTAAATTTAATTGATTTCCAGTCATTTCTAAACAATTGTTGATCCAAACCATTAAATATGAATCGACTGAAACCAAAACAAATGCTTTAAATCGATTGAAAAATATAAAAAACAATAATATGTTTATCTTTTGGTGTATTCTGTAATTTATGATTAGCTCACACTATAAGGACTCAAACTATTTCGTAATCATTTCGAAATGGGTTACCCTTTCTTTAAATAGTGATTAGTTTTATTCTCAATTAATTGCTTTTATCTAAAATATCAAAATCAAAGCAAAACAACTCTTCGTTACTTATAATTAGTCTTAAAAGGAAAGGAATTTATTAATAAAATGAGACATTTTAGGGAACAAAACGAAAGAGAGTTTTGCTTTGTTTTGTTCCAAAGCTATTGCTATATGTCTTAAATTCTTGTAAAAGTATGGCATTCATACCATTGACTGAGTATAGTGTCAGGGGTTTGGCTGCACACGAATGTTGGCTCATATATAGTGAGTTGCGATCGACTGTCAACTAAACTGTGTGTTCGATAACTCGAGTGTCGAATATTAGTGTACTTCCTATCAAATATCCATAACTGAGCTCTCAGTTCAACGAAAGCAACTTTTGTTTCAATTCTAAACTCAGTGATTGCAGAGACTTATATAAGACTGCCTTTTAGGCCAAGTCTTGAGCACAGGTTTTCACTAATTCTGTAAAAAATGAAATATTTTTATTGTTAACACAACACACCATATGTCTGAGCAATAGATTGAAAGCCATTACTTATTAATAGGCTTTCAATCGATGGTTAAATTCGCCGCTTTTATCTTAAATTGTCTCCAATTCTAGTCTTATTTAACTAAATTAACCCTGTACAATGTACATCCCTGTATATCCAACTTTCCATCAATTGATTCAATTAATTTATAAGCATTTCATTATCGAATGACCCGATTATGATCTCTCAATTGAATTTCACCTCATTTTCCACTTTTATTTAATTTTTGTACAAAAATCCATTGATTTTTCAATGTTTTATACTCAAGTGAATTAGCTTTCGAGCAAAGAGTGGCCGCACAGACACTAATTGTAAAGATGTTAGGAAAGTGTGGCTCAAAAGTGTATAAAACATGATTTGAATGCAACATTTGGACTGTTATTGACTGTAATGCTAATTAGTGTGCCTTATATTCAAAATATGATTACAATATTAGCTAAAAGTGGCGATCAGTGCAACGCCCGCACTCGAGTGTGACTGTGCCGGAGTTGCCATAATTACTAGCAATTGATTTACCAATTGTTGTGATGACATTCTGTATATTTATTTTCAAATTATAAGCAATTGTGGAATTTGAACAAAATTTAACCAAAAATTAGATTAATTGGTCGACAATTGCTAAACAAGTGCTCACTTGACATGTGATAACACCTGAGATTACTTAAGTTCATCATAATTGTCATTATTTTTGTTCAATAGACTGTCCGCTTAATTAAGGCAAAATAGGTTACTTCTGCCAAATTAAGACCAGTGAAGGCGGGCTCTCACCGACCGAATGACTAAATCTCTAGTCAGTCGCATATCTGTGAACGCAAAGTAAGATTTCTCCTCATTTGTTATAAATGGTCTCTGCTTTAAGACAGTTGTCAGTTGTCTATCATTACATTCATCTCTAATTACATTCGATTTCTCTAAATATTTTCAAATATTTGCGACGAATGAGTGCAGCCTTTTATATGTCGAATAACTTTGTATTCAATGAATGCCATTTCGAGTGTTTCTTATTATTATATTATTATTGCTTTCACTTAAACTTAAGACAAATGTATTCTAAATTTATTATAAATCAATAAAATTATTATCTTTTTTCACACTATTGAGTGGTAACAAATGACAAACAAGTGGTCACTCCTTTTTGCCCCTTCACTCACAAAAACGGATACCAAAAACACAACATTGAAGTCTAGTATTAAACCATTAGTTTTAGTATTTTAATAATCAAATGAAAGAAGTATTGAAATCAAACAAAAGATAACATCGAATCCAAACACAAAATGGATTCAATTCTCCTCTGGAGTAATACCGGAGCGACGTTACCTTTATTTAGATATCGATTCAAATTACAAATGAAGCGCCACTCAATAGTCAGGCCCTCAATCAGACCTCACATAGACATAAACCCTGTTATATCTCCTGGAGCCAAAAAAAATCTGATTCCCTGATTTTGAGTTAAAGGACGAAAAAGACCAAATACCCCCATAAATCCACTAGGGTTGATTGCCAGCTATCCCTTGGAATCGGGACAGCACTCCCTTTGACGAAAATAACAATAATATGACTGAAAATATGATTACAATTAATAAGAAATAAGTTTTAATGAATGGGCGAAATGTGCAGCACTTGTGGCACAACTAATGTTGGATCAGTTCAGTCAGTGTTAAGTTAGAGTTGCGATCTGTGCTGAACTCACATACACTTTACAGTTGGACTGAGTTCGCACACATTTTCAGACAGTGACATAACTCCCCCACTGATTCTATTTCTCTGCTTTGCCTAACTTCCCCTTTGAAGTCCCCTTTTTTCCATTTAGTGAAGACTTTTCTGTAGTAATGGTTCTGTAGTTTGGATGGCATTAGAAGTAGTTCTAGAATTAGTGAGCGCCAGAAAAGTGTGGAATAGAGTTTGCAGAGTTAGCACAGCCATAGCTTTGTTCAGTGCCAACATTTGCCAGGATTTGGGTCTCACATCAAAACAACGTACAACTATTGCATTGAGCTGTGCTCAGCACTCGAGAGAGAAAGTTGAACCTATATATACACCACTAGTCATATCGTGGCGTGAATTTTACAGCAGACTGTACTGAGTATAGTGACTGCCAGTCGATATGTGCGGCTCCTGTGCTCTAAATAAATGAGAATCCGATCCTAAGCTCCTAAAGGCTGGAAGAGAACCAGAATTGCAAATACAGTCAACAATGGTCTGAAATTGTGAATATGAGGCCCAACGACCAGGCCTTTCAAGGCTATCAACATATCTCTAACACGCTTTTCTTGTGCCTCGAGCATTTCAATAATTCCTTTAGGTTTTCACCATGATACCACAACATCTTGATGAAAAGATCTTGGTCACTGCTGGTGAATATGACCAACTTCTCTCCCTCTGGAATGGATGGCCGTCACTAATGAACTGAATTTGATGTTCTTTTGGAGTCTACTTTGGTTTACGACAATTCACTGATTATAACACTTCTGTAAAAATATATTCAATGTTTGATTAGATTTACTTCTCTTATGTAAGACTTGTTTTGTAGTAAATTATTTGAAGTCATAATAAATAGCTTTTATTTAATAGAATATATGTTTGAAAACCTTAAACCAAAAACAGATACAATTTTAACATAATTTTTGGCACAAAATATATTACATTCAAAGAAATTAATTGTCGTCTAAGAGATCGCTAAATGGTTCATTGGCAACACTTCACATGAGTCTCAAAGTATCGATTCCTATAATATTTCTGAGCTTATCGTCTAAAAAGACAATGTCTTCAGTTGAGCCCTCACTTTTGACAAAAAGAATTTTGGATTTGGTCAATATTTGTCCGACAGTTGCCTTTTCTAACTCAGCTCTACTGAGGGATACGATGTCAATATCGGAATGGTTTTCAGCGAATTCTTCTCTCGTCAGACGAGTCTTATTCAATACATCTGATAAACGCATGAAATGTTCGGATCTGTTAAGCGATAAATTCAATGCATTTAATCAAAAACAAAATTATTATTTACTCCTAATTATCGCATTATCTCTCATTTATTCAATTTATTTAAAATTACTCACAATTCAAATATTTTATCAATTAAATAGTTTTATGGGGAATTCCCTTCCCCCACCCCTTGCGCATTCCTGATTTTAAGCCCACCATACCCCGATAACAAGCATGGTGACCCCTGATTTAATAGAAACTCACCCTTTAGAGCACAAATTAGGTAAACGATATGTTTGATCCATTGGACAGTCACTAATTTCGAATAGGAAGTCATGTGACACTTCCTCAACTTCATCTGATGGCAAACCATCCAAGATATCAAATCCCGTTTGATTAGTGTCTGGAATAAGTCAATCCTTTTATTATTTGTATATCAATACATTTTTGCCGACAAACAATGAGAAGAGTGGGTCTGTTCTGCTCTCAACTTAAAGTCGTCAGAATAATGGGCTGTCATTTATAGTCATTCATTGAACATTATGTTCGATACTCAGCAAAGAGTGTTTCTCAAGAGTGGTTTTTGCTTAGTTCAGTGTAGTATTGCATCGTTTGTCTCTGGATTTCACAGTGACTCTCAATTCGGCGTTCATTTCAATTACGAGAATATTTTGATTGTATTTTATGATAATTTACGCAAAACTATTGCATTAGAATTGATCTCCGAATCCAATAATTAGAGTGAGAGCTGTAATTGCAATAATCATTTGCTTAAACATATTTATTAGAAACACATTTTATATACTATAGTATTGCTCTGACATAATCCCGATCGACACACAATTTAATGTCATACCATACTTCGCCCAATTCCTACAATTCCTACTTCGCTAAAACAATTTAATACATAGATTAAGATTTATGTCATAATTGACTGAAAGAAATGGATTCCTATTTTACCCAAAATCAAGATTTAAAAAAAGTAAATTAGATTTTCACAAGTTTTTAAACAAAAAATGAGTTTAAATGAGTAAGCTCAATTTCTATCAAATTTGAATGCTTGGAATATGCAGAAAGGTTATTTTGTATGTCACTCATTCTCCAGAATTGTTTATTCAAATTTTGGAATCTATTGTAAGCTTTTCGTATAACATATTTGAGGCCCGTTTTGAAAGATATGGAATAAATATATTTACAATTTATAGTTCAGTTCAAAGTTTTTTGTTTAATTGCAATCAAAACTTTCCTCTCATTAAATAACACTTTGAAATACAATGTATTAAATCCAAAACTTTACTATAGTATAGACTCTATAATATAGAGCGCGGATGCAATATGGTTTGATCTTGGCAACGAGTTTCATTGCCCAGTTTAAATGAATTAGAAGTAGAGATACACTTAAGTTAATCCATTGTATAATTAAAGATGTCAATTTTGGCATAAAATCTACCATATCCAGTTATTCAGTTAGACGCTTCAAGGAAAGTATACTTATTTAAACCGATTTCATTGTGTGCTTCATATCAATTTGGAGGGCATTTCGCGACCAATCCATCGCTAAGATGGCCCATAAGATAAAAACGCAATAAACCGTCAATTGAAAGAAGAAAAGTCTTGGGCAGGGATGGGCAAGGTCCGCGACCTCAGGGGTGGGATAAAATGGCGGATTTTTTTTTCAAAACTCAGGTTTTCAAAACTAAAAATTACTAATTTCCAGAACTTGCCAAGATGCCATTTGAATGCTATGTACATAAATATCTTATTACATATTTAAACTTGATATATGACTCACAGGGAATAAAGATTTATTGTAAACATGTTTTGGCACATTTTAAAAATGGCTCTTTCTTTAGATCAAGATAGACTTGGTCATTTCTAATTCGATTTTATGAGATAAAAATGATAGGAATCGAGATTTTGTCAAATTATATATACGTTAAGTCCGGGAAAGGCTTTATATCAAAAGAGATTGTATCAAATGGGATATAACCATACATTTATTGTATTTCATTGCATGACTTGCGATCGCACGACAGGAAGTGGGGGAACCGGTACTTAGGGGACAGACTTCTGCCTGTGGCCGCAATTACATGAGGATAGTTATGCAACTATTTTCACTGATCTCTATTTTATACTTATTTATAAATTACATTATATAGAAGAAGGAGTTTATAATTATTGAGCACAAGATTGGAGCTAGCTTCTATAAAAATGAATAGAAGAGGAATATTGAAACTCTCTGTAAAAGGAATGAATAGAAAAGAAGTCATACGACTCGTACCTAAAATATTTGATGAGGCGTTGAATTTCCAGGAGAGCACTGTTTCGGTCGGACTATCATTAGAAATGTCGCTCAAAAATCCTTCAAATAGTTGAGACAAATCTAAGTATTGGACATTTGGTTCAATCAGTTGGCATACCCTTCAGGAACTTCAGCATTGCTTTAGAACGTGACAATTGGATAGCAGTGGAACCCGAATAAGTCTAAAAACCCGGTTTGAAATGCTTTGTGTTAATCAACTGAATGCTGTAGTTATTCATTGATTTGAAGGTCTGACTGCAAACAGCACTTACACTGATGTTAAGGTCGGCTCCGTATGAAAGCAGAAGTCGTACGACTTCTATGTGATTGTTTTCAATGGCGTCGTGAATTGGCCTAGAATGTTTTCACAAATATTATTCCATTTCTCAATAAAATAATCACATTTTCTGATATTTTTTAGGCAAACATTTATCGATTGTCTGTTTTGTGTTTTCACTAATAAATTATTGATTGGATAGAGAGTGAGGGCTAACCTGATGCCACCGGCGGCACTAGAATTCACATCAGCGCCATTCTGCAGGAGTAGTCGTGCGATCTGCAGGTTTCCTCGAGTCGAGCACTCATGTAATGGCGTATAGTTTGCATTATCGCGAGCGTTGACATCACATGTATTTGAGTGAAGACAAAAGTTGACGACATCCTAAAGAGTTCACATATTTGCTAATCTCATATGACTCTAATCGTGTGCACCACTTACCAGTCTATTACTTCGGGCTGCCCTATGCAATAACGTTTCGCCTAAAGCTTTATTAACCATCAACCGTTTCATTTCTGTGGGCACCGATCCATTTGCCGGTTCGCAGTTCTGTTTAAACAAATATTTCATTCAAATAATTTGCATTAATTAATGAAAAATTATTTTCTTATTCCAAATAAATAATAAGTTTTGACTTTTTATTATAAAAACCAATTTTCAATTAATTGCAGTCTGTGCAGTGTTGCTTGCTAGTTTTTGTTTCCTCTTTTATTTACTAATTAAAATATAAAGCAGTTATAGAAATAATTTTAGATAACGTTTAATCGAAATATGATTTTCAGTCATTTCTACTGAAAATGAGATTTTTCTGAATTACATCCAAAAGAGAGTAATAGTCAGCCTTTTATAAAAAGTGGGCTCACATTGGGCTCACATGTCAACGCTTTCCATAATCACAATTAAATTAAAATTACTTTTTTTCGAATTTTTAACTGAATTTTCAAATTAAAAACATTTTTTGAGAATATTCTCAATAAAATGTTGAAGATTGAGGCTGGATCAATTTGTCACCATTTATAAAAGAAAGATTCTTACTGATTTAACCATTAATTCACACGGTTTCGAACGGTTGGTCTCATGGCTGCCATTAGAATTTTGAACTTGGCTATTTCGAGCTTTTTTGCGTCTGTGAGCATTTCTTATCATATCGAGTCCCGAACGAAATCTTCGCCGTCGGACACTCACTATTCCCTATTAATTATGAGCCAATCATTTATTAATAATTTCTTAAAGTTTTCAAATCTTAAAGAGAATCGGAAGTAATTCCTAACCTTTTTCTGTTTAGTGGAATTATTCTGTGCGGTGCTTTCGTTTGTTTTTATCGCTTTATTATCGCAATTCTTATTTTGTTCGACTTTTTTCTTTTTGGTCTTAAAGCCGACATTTCCTTCAAACGGCTCTTCATCTAAATATTTCTCACTTAATGGTGGTTCGAGTTTTCGTTTGGTCTTTAGTTTCATCAATGGTTTGGTTCTATCGTTTTCACGAATTTTTAATTTCTGTGTTTTCTTTATACTGTTTTTTGTTTGTCCTTTAAATCGTAGAATAAATGCAATTAATTGGTATTCTTCTGATGAGATTTGATGTCTTACCTAAACTTTGTGTCTGAAGACCACTTTCATAAACTACGGACTCAATTATTTTTTCATAGCTTTCTCTTATTTGTTCTGAAAAAACATATAATTTATTTGTAATTAAATTAAATATTTTTTTACTAAATCTAAGACTCACTGGAAATATAGCCCTCTTTGATAGCGCCGGTGCTTTCATTGTTTTCATCGGTTTGCTTATTATTTTCTGTAATCTTTAAGACCTGTTTACAAATTGAATGAATATATAAATCGAACTAAAAGATGGTTATCTGTATTGATATGTCCCCCACCTCTTCATTATTCTTCACACAGTAATCGCGAACATACGGTGTATTCAGGTCTTCGATGTGTTTAATCGCTCGCTTGCGTTGAAAAGTAAAGTAATCGATAATATTTTGTGTGAGAGTCTCATAAAATGTTAAAATGATAGTCAGGATCGGCCAAACTCCGCGATTCTAATGCCCCCCACTTCATATAACTAGTTCTATAGGGGGTTTATGGGTGGCGTTCCATAATAGAATTGAGTATAAGTCAGCCCAAATATAATAAGCAAGTTGCAAATTAATTCAGTTTAAATTCGCTCTATTCGGTAAACTCACGAAAATGGCGGATAATAGTAGAAAAATTGCGTTAAAATCCTTAAGGAATGCAGTCTTCCATAAAATGGATTATCGGACGACAATAACTAAAAACCTAAAACTTATATTCTATTCCAGAAATGACAAAATTGCCAGGGGGAATTTTCAATGTTCACAACCTCGACAGAATGTCTGTCCATAAACGTAATGTCAAAACTAAAATTTTGCTTTTTAGGCCAAAACTGGGGGAAGTGTCTCGTACTCGTACTTTGGGTGTTTCCAAAAATCGCCCTTGGTGAGCCCAACTTGAGTCTATGCATCGATTAACCGGATTCCTTTATCGACAGGAAATGCCTTTTTGTTGACACCTTCTATATTAAATTTTATTTGAGCATGCATAGTCAAAGACTTATATGGACTATACTCTAAATTGTGTAAGCAGGGACATTTTTCCTATAGAATAATAGATCTGCGCTAATGGCCGGTCGGCGATAGAGTGGCATAAATTAAATGGAAATAACTATACCTGAAGTGCCCGCTCTTCTCTTCCTAACTGAGCCGGATCAGATGCGTAGAGATTTGTCGGTCGGTCAGTCTTTTTAAGTTTGTCCGCCACATATCCATCGCTGTTAACTAAGCACTGAAGCATTGAACGCTTTCTGGATTTGTTAGTACCGTTGCTATACATTGAATCGGACTCTCTTTCAGGCGATGACTTTCTACTGGAAACAGATGAGGAACGGGATCTTTTAATACGATGGGAGTGCTTTTGTTTGCACCTTTTTCTCTTTTTTAAATCCTTTTTATGGTCAAAGAGTCGAATAGAACTGAATTTTTTGCATTCGTTTCCAAATAATTTATTTCTGACCGCTTTCTGTAACTTATTTTTTAATTGTGCGGGTAATGTAATGGGCGTCCAGTCCGGTCCATCGCATTGCACTTCAACTGTTTTAGTCTCTTTTGTTTGTCGTTTATTTTTATCAAATGAAATAACATTCAAGTGTTTGGGCACAGGTTTGTAATCCTTGAGCTGTTTGGTTATATTTTTGACAGTTAGAGGACCGGCGGTTGCTTTCGTTTGTGGTACTCTTTTCTCTCTACTAATGCCTTCATTTTCTTCAAAATATGTGTCTAACCTTATGGACTCTGGATTGAGAGGAGTCTCTTCTGTGGTTCCGTTATATTGAGGATCTGTTTTGAGACCCATTTCTTTTTGATTGAGTTCTTCTTTCAGTTTAATTTGAGATAACTTTTGGTTTGAAATACCTTTTGATATCTGAGAATCAATTTCTGAATTGAAAACTTTAGATGAGTTGAGATCATTCTCTTCATTGAATTGGTTGGAAAGTTGACCACTTATTTCTTGGACTGAAGCCGTATTCCTTGAATTGGATGAGATATGAATTGAGTCACTTCTCTGAAGAGATAAATTAATATCACTTTTAGTTTCTCTATCACTGGTTTCAAATTTTCGTAAATCTTTTTCATTGCAGTCATTTTGACTTTCATTTGATTTTTCGTCTAAAGTAATCACTTCGTGGGT
>JAQIYB010000536.1:0-10991 GCA_034699325.1 Oribatida sp. Gr-Ori-00743 | reverse complement strand
GAATATTTTCTCCAATTTTTGTTTTAATGATTGAATAAAATAAAGAATTTTTGGCTCAAAATTAAAGAATAATTGAAACTGAAATTCAATTCAAGACATACACAAAACCATTAAAGTTTTCGAACAATTATTTGGTTTATAAACAAATAATTTATTAAAAATCAATTTAATAAACAAATTATTTTCTATTTTTTCTCTGAACCCGAGTCCAGCCCTCACTTTCGGGTTCTGTCTCTTCAAGTGTTTGGTCGGTATTCATGTCTTCACTATTATTCACTCCATTGATATTCAATGATTTCATTTGAGTTTCGACGACAAACTGATTGTCTTTTTGTTCCAAACAATTATTAACCGAAACTCTATTTCTTTTAATGGCTTCGATTTCGTCGATAACTTCTTGGAATCGATCGGAAGCACACAAATTAAAGTATTTACAAACATTTGCGGCAAAAATACGAAGAGATCCGTCTTCGATGACAGTATCAAACTCATTGTCAATAATCTCTGTCACATATTCTTCGACATCTTCGACATTAAATTCTTTGTTAACTTTAAAAAACTCGATAATAGTCTGTGTCATCCAAACTAACTTTTCATTACTATATTGTCCTCCCATTCCGTGCTCTACAGACAACTGAAATGATTTCCATTCTTTCATTGTCTGATCGATGGCTAACCCAAAAACTTCTTCAAAATTGAAAGACATGTCCAAAAACAAGTCAAACGATCGGATCAATTGAAGATGTATTGTGAGTCCAAACAAAACATAAAAACTTGTGTTTTATTAAACTTTTATTAAATTATTAAAAGACTTAATTAATTAAAACATTAAATGATTTAAAATAAAATGATTTAAAGAGTATTTTGGTGTCGGAAACACATGTTTTGGTGATTGTATTGAAATGTATGAACGCATGCGTTCTCTCAAAACTCGTGTAAAACTTGTTTTTGAAATCAAGAAATTTAAAGAACTCTTTAAATAACTAATAATTGTTTCATAAGAAGTATTTACTGAAAGACGACCCGATTTTTAGTACACTTTGTTTTGATTCAATCGGTGATTATTTGTGACTCAATTGGTCTGAACGACAATGGATTTAATTACTCTTCTGATCGGAATATTAGTGATTGTGATCGGAATCGGGGCTTATGTTTGGCAGTTCTCTAATGTTTTCTTAACTCGAAATCAATGGTTTTCAGCCACAGATAAAACAGTTTTGATTACTGGATGTGATTCGGGAATTGGACTTCGATTGGCTCAACATTTCTATCAAAGGGGATGCATTGTATTCGCCACTGTCCTCGACATTAATGGAAAAGGTGCCAAACAGTTGAGACAATTAGAAGATGAGGACCAAAGACTGCATTTGATTCAAATGGATGTCACCAACGATTGTGACGTAAATCAGGCCTTCATTCAAATCGACGAATATCTTAAGCAAAACCAATTCGAAGGTTTGTCTTAATTTAATGGTATTCCCGATATTTTTCGGTGAATTGCAATAAATTTGTGATTTATTGCATGTTTTGTGGAAATATTTGACACACTTATTGAAAGTATGTCCTCTTTTTTGTTTCTAAATATCGGATTTCATCACTAATTGTGGACTTAAGGCGTTTTAAACAAGTTTTGAGTGAAGTTTTATTTTTAACGATACTTCCGATACTTTTCTTATCTTTACATACAATTGACTCAAATTGTCTTCGAATACGAATAAAAGTGTTTTTAATCTTTTATTTGAATTCTAATCAAAATTATGTAATGTTTTCCAACGATTATATGGGAATTCATTTGAAATTTGGTTCTTTACAAACAGATAATCAAAGTCAGCGATGAACTAAAAAATATAAATAAACTAGGCTAGATTCAAAGGATTTATTAAATTATATATTCGTGATTTTTTGACCTAACCCAACCTAACCTAAGCTAACCCAACCTCTATCCTAAACCTAACCTAACCCAACCCCTATCCTAAACCTAACCCAACCTAACCTTGCCTAATTTTAAATTTATTTAGAAAACTTTTGGCAAATAATAATCTTGGTTCTATTACAGGTCTATACTGTGTAATAAACAATGCGGGCATTTGTGTGATGTCAGAATTTGACTGGCTCACTTGGGATCACATCCAATCCCAGATTGATGTCAATGTTTTTGGAACAATACGAGTGACCAAAAAATTTCTGCCACTAATTATTCAGTCCAAAGGTTTGACTAATTTTCAGACTTCTTAACCAAAAATTTCATTTCAAACTGTTTTCGGTAATTCATAAATCAGTTTCATTTCAGTCATACATTATATTCAGTTATTTATAGAAATGTTTAAACAAAGAAATTATTTTCACAAAAGAGTTATGTTTTGCCTATTATTCCAAAATATCAGAAGTTTTTGTAAAAAATAGAGCAAAAAAATAGCAATGAATTCGAGACAATTCAGGTGTTTGTCGATAGAAATTTGGAATTGATTTCAACGCTTTTATTGATTCTGTTTATACACTGTTTTGTTAGAAACTAAATATTGATAGAAATGAGTGTTTAAAGCCTTGACATTAATATTCTCGTCGTTTGTATTCTTTCAATTGTGAGTATAATAACAACAGTTTATTCATAAAATATATCTAAAAGTTTGTGCAACTTTTGGGAACATTGCTTAGAGCTCTACACTTTATTCTGATTAAATTTGAGGCATTGCCAGCAAACCTTTGTTCTTAGAAAATGGAATTCCCGACTATTGACAGACCTCTCCATTCATATCAAGTGTTTATTCAAATGGAAATATATATTCTAAAAGTGGTTTAATTATAATACAGTTGTAATCTGAATGAGTGAACGGAATACTATTTATGAGGGGCTCATAAAATGAACGCAATTTAGTAATATCTTTCCATATCTTTATTGCAATTTAAAGCAATCTAGGTTATCCCACAATACTTTTATATTTACTTGAGAATGAACTTGAACATTCAGACTTGTTTTATCAGAGCAATACAAACATCCCTTTACCTAAATAAGAGTCACAAACAATGAGCTTTTAGAGCATTAAATTAGGACAGAGAGGGGACAGACAGACAACAATTGATAAAAAGGGAAAACCAAATGAAATACTTCTAAAACTGCATTTGAATAAAAAGTTTTGCGAAATTAAAATAAGTTTTTAACGCTTTGAATGCTTTTTATGTCAACTCTTAGGAAGAATAGTGAACGTGAGTTCTGTCAATGGTAACTGTGCCTATCCGGGGCTTAGTATATACAGTGCCACCAAATATGCCATCGAAGGTCTTTCCGATTCATTGCGCATAGAATTGTCTAAATTTAATGTGAAAGTGGTTGTGGTCAGACCGGGAGACTTTGCGCGACTCACAAATTTAATGAGTGCTCACGAATCTCGTGCCTCAGATATGTGGCGTTCGATGGATAGCAATAAAAGACAACTTTACGGCAATTACTTTCACGAATATCAAAGAAGTGTTATTAAAAATAGTGGTCTAACGAGTCCCAAGTCGTTCGAGACGTCCACACTCTTTAACTCCTTCGAAGAAGCGGTTCTTGCAGTGGATCCCAGAGTTTACATAACAAGTGCTTCATTGGCATTTCGTCTGTTCTTCTTATTACTGAATTTTGTGCCCATTGTTCTCAAAGACAAACTGTTCTCAACTATCACTTCAAATATGGTTAAGTATGACGTAAAGTCAGAACCGAAGGAAAGTCGCACCCAATGAATAAATAGGAGTAATTGTGCGGAGAGTGAAGTGAAAGTGAGTGAAACGAATGTTTGCGATCATAAAAGTCTGACTAATTTCCCCTCAAATGTGTTTTCCAACAATTTTTACTTAATTGAGTTCTCATTAAATATATAAATCGCAGCGAAAAAACATTTTCATAAACCATTTGATTGAGTGTTTCGTTAATTAAATATCGGATCAGACGTTAAAGACATTACTATTGGAGTTCGCGAACAATAATAATAATAATAATAATAATAATTAGAATTTCGCTTAAATTCTTAATAAACGACAAAAATCTCAAAAGATTTATCAGAAGACAAATAAATTGGAATATTTTCGAGTAATAAACTAATAGACTGAACAACACTTGTATTGTCTGTCTTTCTATGACAACTAATTCTCTTTTATTAGTAATATATTAACTGAGAAATGTTAAAAGTCGTCAATTTGTTGTCAGCGTTCGTTATATCTGGTAATTGACTAACATTTATATATTACTGTAAAAACTGAAATTCATTCATTGAAGTCCTGTTTCTCTCATTATTTACATTTTGACTCTCATTACAGGAGTTGTCTTTCAATTGATAAGTGCGAACAATATGTCCACAATAGAGTCGGCTTCCATTGATTTTGGTCTTAAAATCGACAAATTGTTGTCATCTGATTCTAAAAATGTAGTTTTCAGTCCGTTTTCATTGTCGGCAGCGCTGGCAATGACTTTATTGGGTGCTCACAACCGGTCCGGTGAAGAGCTTTCCAGTGTGTTGTTCGGTAAAATAATCAAAACCGATGAATACCAGTCTTTGGCAAAGGAATACCAGGTTCTTGTGGAGCGGTGTTTGACGACTAACCAACAGGTCCTGAGTTCAGCAAATTTTCTGTATTCGCACAAAAATTATTCGATTTTACAAAACTATAAACAAATGATTGAAACGAGTTTTGGGGCCAAAGCACAAGAACTGGACTTCTCATCTCAAAACAAAGAGGCCATCGATGCCATCAACAGAGATGTCAGTACCGCTACAAAAGGAAAAATACCGACTCTTTTCGATCAATTGAGTGTCGACACAAAAATGATTTTAGTGAACGCCCTCTATTTTAAAGGGTTGTGGAGCTCCCAATTCAAAAAGGAGTTTACAAAGAATCGTAATTTTACGACAAACGATAAAAAAGTGGTCGAGGTCGAAATGATGTTCCAAAAGGGAAAATTCCCGTTCGGTTATAGCGAAGTCCTTAAGTCTTTAGCCGTTCAGTTGTCTTACAATAACAGTAATGTTGTTATGGTTATCCTTTTGCCCGAAGAAACGAGTTCTGTGTCTGAACTAAAGTCCAATTTGAATGTTCAGACTTTGGACCAATTGCTTAAACAAATGGGTCCGAACAAATTGGACCTGTACATTCCCAAATTTAAAATTGAATCAACTTTTCCATTGATTCCTATATTGAAAAGGGCCGGAATTAATCATATCTTTGACCAGGGTGCGGCCAATTTTTCAGGGATTACTAATAACCCGTTAGGTCTTTATGTCGGGGATGTCATACAGAAAGCTGTAATTGAAGTGAACGAAGAGGGCACTGAAGCCGCCGCCGCTACAGGTATTCATCCGACCGTTATTTGATTGACTTTAATAAATTGTTTTTTATTTCAAAAGGAGTGGCATTTCTCGCCCGTTCTCTTGACTTTTCGGAACGTTTCGAAGCTAACCGTCCCTTTATGTTCCTATTGATCAGTAAATACGATACCAATAAGAATATGATTCTCTTTACGGGAACTGTCAATAATCCGAAGGCTTAGACTCAATGAGATTCAATCGACGCTTATTTTGAAGAATAATATATTTTTCTAATGATTTGGAGGAAAGCATTAAAAACGAGTCATTTATTATTTATTTGTCGATTAATAGGAAAACATATTTCGAATAAATTATTTTTTTGTCTTACAATCGATTCATAAATGCTTTGAATGTTGAGAGCCTTTCACTATATTTTGCAATAAAATGTTTTCACATTAATTGTAATAAACTTAACTCCTATTCACTCATTCATTATATTTTCTCAAATTAATTTTGATCGCAATTCGTGATAATATGTCTAATCATTTGGTCTTCAATTGGTTGCTCTCAAGTATTCGGAGTACAAAAAGTATCTCAAAATTATTTTGGTTTCATTTGAGATATTTTTTTTTAAAAATAAAAAGTAATTTCGAGATTTGACACAAAATTAATTACAATTAAAATAACAATTCTAATAAATGTACTTGGTATCGTTTTAAGTACAAAGAATAGATATTTTATTAGGCATATAAACCTATATCTAGGTTATATAACTTTCCAATGTCATTGGTTTGAGTAAAATTAACTTTTATTGACTTTCGGTTAAAATGATCACCGCTTTTGACCCATTTCTCAGAATTATCTGATGGTTACTATCGGAGAGCTTTTGAAGAGCTCTTATGGTAATGTGATATGCGTTGAGAGCAGAGCCTATGTGTTGTGTTGTTTTGTGTTGTATTAGTGGGCGTTCACTCAACTCTTCAATAAATTGAATTCAAGTAAAACATTTGTCGACAATTGAATCCATGTTTTGCTTAAAATAGTGGTAAATAAGAGTCAAATGAATAAAGAAACCGATCGTTGGATTCGTGTGTTTGAAGTGATTGAACCCCAAAGACATCGAAAAGGATTCACTGTTTACAAAGTGATTTCAAGAGTTTTCCACAAGAATTCAATTGAAGGGATCACCGAAATCGTGACATTCAAACGATTCTCTGAATTCTATAAATTACATAAATCTCTGAGTGTTTTGCACTCTTCACTACACCTGAAGGGAGTGTTTCCGTCATTTCCAGAAACTAAAGTTTTCGGTAGATTTGGCTCTGAAGTCATCGAAAGCCGTCGACAATCAGCTCTTGAATTGTTGGAGTTTTCGGCCAAATATCCGCCGCTCTTCACGAGTAGTGTTTTCGTCAAATTCTTTGAGAATTCAGTGACAAACTTCACGACTGTTTCCAAACATAATGTCATCGATAGTCCCACACATGAAGACAATCATTTGCCACAACCTTTGGAACCGAATCCAACGGATGATTTGAGTCAACAAAGTGGTGACAACGCCAGTGATGGCAGTCATTACTCGACACCAATTAATTCGACGGACAATTCAGTGACAAATAAAAGTAATTTAAAAGAATTCGATCCTTTGGTTAAAACCAGTGATAATTCTCTTGAACCAACACAAGAGAAGACCGCCGAGGAATCTAATCAATGGTTTATTTATGCGATTAATTCGTGCGATAATGAAAATAAGGAAACAGAAGAGAAGACAATCGCCTCTAATGGAGATAACATATTATTACCCGAACCATTTGCTGGAATACAAACTGAAGACATAAAACCAAATGAAGAAATAGGAAGAACTCAACTATTAGTCAATGATTTGAGTATTTCTTGTGATATAAATAATGGTTCGGAAGAAAATGTTTGTGACTTCAATCAGAACTCAAATTCAATTCGGAGTTTGAGTCCAAAGAGTGATACAAACGATACCTATTTGTTAGACGCGGCCATTATCTTAAAACAGGCCCAACAGTACGAAGAGAACTGTGATTGGGAGCCATCATTTGAGTCATATAAGTGTGCCGTCGGTATTCTTCTGCAGGGAGTCGTCGATGAATCTGATTCTGAAAAGAAAGCTTCGATCAGAAGAAAAACATTTCAGTATTTGACGAGAGCTGAACACATATTTGATACCCATTTGTCTGAAAACAATGCATTCCAACCGAGTCGTCGTTGGGCTCCCGACAGTCCATTCAAATCACTTAATGCGTCCCTTCTTCAGAGTTGGTTCGGTTCCTCTCAGGAGTTAACCAAATTCAAAGTGATTGGACTCTCGAATAAAGTCCAAATCGTTAACGATTTGACGACAAATAATATTTTTGTAATTAAAGTCATTTATAAGTCAAATATTTTTAATAATAACAACAATTTGTCGAAACAATTGACGGCCGACTCATTCACGTCATCGCAAAGTATATTTCCGAATGACATTCCATTTATGGCACAGATTTACAGAATTTTTAAGACTGAATACGCGTTATATCTTCTGCTCGAATATGCAAAAGGAGGCAAACTCTGGGATAAAATCTCTTCTAATATGAGTAAGAACTGTTCGCCCTGTCCCGACTGTATGTTCACTTTTGATGATTCTGAAAGTCAATTGATTGCGGACCACCCCTATAGTGGGCGACGAATATCTCGAACCCAATCCGAATGCGGAGCAAATGCTTTCGGTGTAAACAATCGGAGCATTTTTGAGACAATTAGTGAACAAAACGCACTGAAAAAGTCAGAATCTATTGAATCAGTTTCTCCGTCGGAGAGTTTGGCCAGCATTGAATCCATTGATTATGATATGCCGTCTAAGAGTTATTCCACTCTTTGTAATAACTATGCATTCGATCAGCAAAAGTACTCAGAAAACAGTACTCTCGCGGACTGTCGTCTCCACAATATATCCGATTCTATCGATAGTATTGACTCAATAACTGAATGCGATTCCAAACCTTATATTCCTTACGAATCAAATAAACAAAGAATTCACTCAAATCGACCCCAAAGACAAGCATCCACTGAGAGTTTGGGTATAACCGGACTCTTAGCCAAAGCCAGAGGTATACTCAAGAATGTCGACCAAACATTAAATCTAACCAAATATGTGACAAAAAATTCTAATCCAATTAAAACCACTGAATTGAGACCATCGAAGTCAGAAATGACATTAACTTCGAAACCAAAAAAAATATCTGAAGTTTTCCATCAAATGGATAACCAATGGAACTGTAGTTCTGATAGAGTGCCAGTCAGTGAAGAAGAGGCCAAAGTATGGCTCTCACAGATCGTCCTTTGTTTGCAAAATCTGCACAAATTAGGAATCGTTTATTGCGATCTAAAACCCGATAATCTATTACTCAATGAAGACAATAATCTCTGCATTTCTTACAAATGTTTTTGGAATGAATCGCCATTTGAGGCCATCGACGAGACCGCCAGAGAACGCCTTTATGTGGCGCCTGAGCTCTTTAAAACACACAAAATTAATTACTTGTGCGACTGGTGGTCCTTTGGAGTTCTGGCTTATGAAATGCTTACCGGACGGGTATGTCATTTGGCATATTCGGAATATTAACATATAATTAACCATTGCTTTCAGTCTTTGGTATCGTATTATCCGAATGGTATCACAACTCATACTTCCATTTATTATCCGATTTTCGTCTCATTGGAAGCAAAAGATCTCATAAATAAGGTATGTTTTGTGACTTTCTTTTAGAGACAATCGTTTTATTCTTTGTTTGATTGACAGCTCTTACAACCGAATCCATCCGAACGTTTAGGACGACACGGATCTGAAGAGATTACAACTCATCCATTCTTTGAAGGCATTAATTGGACGAACCATTGATTTCTATTATTTATTAATAATTTTATTTCTATTAAATTTGATTCAATAAATTTCAAAATAAGTTACTTCCAAATAATTGCCTCAATTTTGCACCAAATTATTGTTCCTCTCAATAATCAATCTAATCTAGGTCACAGTAAATTAGTCACTCATTTGATTGGATTCTCTCTTAAAAGTAGATCAAGTTTGATCATGCTCGTCTTTTAATTAATACAAGTCATTCCCTAACTTTTAAACACAAGTTTTAGCGTATGGGGGGCCGACAGTTAGTGTAGTGCTTAAGGCATTGAGTCCGACCAATAGTGGCAATGAGAAGACCCACAAACAGATGTCTATTGACTTTTGAGTCGAAAATAATAATCGACAAAACCTTTTTAAAGAAGAGACCATTCATTTATCGTATGCATACATTTGCAGTTCCGAGGCTTTAAATGACAGCCGTTTCGTGTAATCATCTTTGAATGGGGACAGCACATGGATGTCGCAGAAAAGAGCTGACATCTCATACAATGACTCACTTGATTTGTGTTTCCTTCGGTCCAAATGCTCTATGATTTGAAATAATAATTGAGTCAATGATTAATGAAAAATACAAAATAATAAAAAAGTTTCGTATTTTGAAGACATCGACAGTTAATTAAAATTCTAAAAAAGTGTTTAATTTTCGCAGAATTTTCTTTTCAACATAAAAAGTGTCCGACATTTGAATGAAATTGAATTCATTGAATCCGTCATTCAATACGTGAACGTAAAGTGAAGTAAACAAATGAGTCGACAAAAACCCTAAACAGTGATTGCGTAAGGCTTTTGGCAAACAATCAATGGCTTGAAAGGGGAGTCACCAGACGTGCGCTCTTTAATGTTTAAACCTCAATAACTCCGCCCTCAAACATGTGTTTTACTTTCGCTATTTTACTACGACTACACGTGTTGTTGACACTAATGAGGGGACATCTCATCATTGAATAGCCTTCAATAGGTAAACATTCACAAAGTTTTCAATGAATACCAGTGTATTACCAGTGTATTACCATGGCACTTAGCCAATTCAAGGAGAACAACCATTTGCTCGTTAATCTCTTTTTCTAAATTAAATTATTAGTTCTCAAAACGAACCAAAATTTAAATTGCAATCAAAAATCAAAATAAATAGCATAAAATAAAACGAAGCAAGCACATACATTGATAGAGGGATGGATTGTTTGCTGGGACTCTTAAAATTGTTTGACTGATTAATTATTGTGACAAATAAATAGACAGTTTTGTAATAATAAGTTCGTTATTAATGTTATGTAATTAAGTCATTCCCTTCACTCAAATGATTGAAATTAATATTTCATTAATCGTTAGAACAAATGTTTTGACGAATATCACAGAAACGTATATTTACCCAAAAAATCAATTATAGATTAATCAATAGTTAATTGTTCTCATTATTTAGTATAATATATATATGAGTTATATATAATTTTAGTGATTATTTTAATGTGTATTTCGTAATGAATTTCAAGTATTTGTTTGTATTCCTAATCAACAGAAGTGGACCTAAATATCAAACTATTAGACCAATAGAAACACTTTTAGAAAATGTTTTAAGCATTGAATCGAAAGACAATTTATGTTAAAACTTATGATTATATCAATATTTAGCGTAAAATTAAAATAAATTCCAATCGATATTCAGAGTAATTATTTACTTTATAATTATATATGAAATTCAATTCTAAAATAATTTGACAATAATTTTATAATAATGTAAATCACTTTTATATTAATTAAATTGAAAAACATTTTCCAATTAAACG
>JAQIYB010000535.1:0-10991 GCA_034699325.1 Oribatida sp. Gr-Ori-00743 | reverse complement strand
GAGAGAGAGAGAGAGAGAGAGAGAGAGAGAGAGAGAGAGAGATTGTGTGAGTATATGGTAGAGCTCTTACAGTCCTTTCTTCGCTCAATTTTCTCCATTCAATCATTGAATACAATCGCAAATACAATACAATATGTGTGTAATATATTGGTTGGCAAATAAGGCCCTCCTGTTCCTAAACCAGTGCTGTGCTCTTTGTATGTGAGAGCCGTAGAGCACATCCATAAGTTTTGGCTGAGAACAAAAAACTAAATACTTTGACTGATTGAACATCATTTGGATGTAAATGCGAGCGCAGCGGACAGGGAATAGACCTTAAATTGAATGGTGATGTGAAAAATCACTCAAATTTCTTGGAGCTTAAGTGCACTGAATATACTTTGATCTATGCCTTTCCTCCAGTAGCACAGAATGAAAAATGAGATGCACGTATATTAATGGCATTCATGCATAAAAAACTAACCCGGGTTAGCACAGAATCAAGTGTTTGATCGATAATTATTTCAATTGATTTCAATAATAGAATAAAAGGCACTGAATATGAAATCATTTGAAATGAAAGCACAGAATAAAAGGGAAAACACTTTCAAAAAAGTTCATTTCACAACTCGTTTGCTGTTATATAAGGGAAAGCCATAAAAGACTTGACTTTCGATTTGTTTTTCACCTAAACCTGAAGAAACACATTTCAACATTTGATTAAAAGCATTGACTGAACAAAAAAAAGTTCTGTGCATTTCATTCGGCGCTCTTTCTTATTAAATTTTGATATGTTGTTGCCATCGGAGGCACCACCGGTTCGTTAACGCCGGCCTCTGTTGAAAGGGAAAGCCATTGTCTATCAAATGGCCTTTAAGTAGATTTGATTTGATTTAATTGGAATTTCATTTTTAATGGCTTTCCCTTTGGTTTTGCAGACAAAGCGCTGAATATTAAGAATAAAAAATATTTTTCAATAATACAATTGCTTTCTGTTGAGTGCGTGAAAAAGGGGAGCCGAAAGGCCAGCGCAGAGCACAGCACATGATAAACAAGAAAAGAAATTAAATTTATTAATCCTTAAGCGAACACTACCTGTGCTTTACCTGAGAAGGGAGAGGGAGAGAACGGTAGTAGAATCACGAATTAGGTAGGTGCATTAATTCAGCTCATTTCGCTCATAAATAATAATTATGCATGCTTCTTTTTATTATTATTCACACTTGGATACCCAAGCTCATTCTAAGATAACCAGAAAACTGAGCATGATAACTTAATTAATCTTGTGGTAGAATTCCGGGAATGTCAGGCATTTCCAGTAGCACCTGAAAATTTAGCAAGCTCATTTTAAATTGTAATTCGATCGGAATAATTAGCCAACTTCGTGACCCCGGTGCTATAATTGATAGTAGGCCTTAAACAAAAGGCCATGATTTGGGTGGAGATGCCATCGATTGCTACCATTAAAGAACAGGTAGTTTTTGTCTGAGCCTCTGCCAGATCTCGAGAGGTAGAGGCGCACAACCACTTACTGTAGCGCACAGACACACACCAATCCCTAAAAACCGCAGACCAGGATCTGTTTCACTCAGCGAGAAAATGGGCCCGGGCAGGTGAGCTCTGGCACAGGTAGAATCGTTTGTCTTCCGAAAATTGAGACACACGTAGAGCGCAGCGAAAGAGCACAGAATAAACACAAATAGAGAAAACCGAAGAATAAAAAACAACAAACTTTTGGTTTCATTTTTTGGGCTCATCTCAAGTGTGAAGAAAATCTACTGTTTTTTATGGCTTTCCCTTCAAATATAAGTCAAAGTCTTATTGTTATTCAACGCAAACACTGTATTCACGTCTTGTAAAATATTTTTCGCTCATAATAGGGGACCGTCTTATCGGACGGACACACGATATTTGCGCTTCAAAAGACTGGGTATTATTGTTTTTTTCTTGTGCTGAGCGATAAACTCATTACAAGAAGAAAAGCGTCTTTTCTTTGAGGTGGGTCTCAGCCCAAAACCATAGAAAAATTGCTCTTTTATTTATCCAGAGCAATTTGTTTAACAATTATTATGGCCTTGGCTATAACACCAGTGGCATTCCAGTGGCGAAGGGAAAGCCGTTTTTGATTTACTTTAAGTTTGAGTAATCAAAACAGACGTAAGAATTGAAAAAACGATGAATTTTTCGCTTTTCAAACAAAGCACAGAATAATTGCTCTGTAAATGATCTGAGCAATGATTTTCCTTTTTTACTACAATGGGTTTTTTTGATAATCTTACAGAAAAAAGTTAAATGGGATTCCATTTATTTGAGGAGCCATTCCGTGTCAATGGGTTTATAACACAATACAATACCAATGATTGAAATAATTTTGTTGTTTTTTGTTTGGATTTTCATTTCAATCAAAGCTTCCAATTCAGACGAGAATTGAGAACAGCATAAGAGGAGAAAAGTGCACAGAATAGAGCTGTTCGTCTGTGAAGACATGGATTATATGTATTTTGGAGCAAAACTCATAAAATGATGAAAAAGTGGTAGAAATAAAACAATTGTCTATTGAACTGCAGGGAAGACCTTTGAGGAACGACATGAAGGTGTGGATGACATGGGTGTCCATGTACTTCAATTTAAACTAGGTTAAAATTGTGTGTCTCAGGTAATTAACACTAAAAATCTGTTCTAGTTCAATAAAATTGGTTATGGTCGGTAAACAATGGCTTTTCTATGTTGAGCACCTTGGCCATCGCACAGACATCAAAACATAATGCAGTCCTCATAACGAGAGTCTCGTTTTCCTTCAATATAACGATTTCTCTCTCTTTTTGTGTTTTTGTGTTTCCAATAATAAAAACCCATTTCTTCTCAAAAAACATAAAAATACTTATTGTCTGCGAAAAGCAATACTTGAGAGTAAACTATAGTATAGTTTATCCCAAACTTAGAGTACTATTGAGTTTTGAAATGAATTTCGTTTCTGACAAACATTTTTTACTTTCGACTCAGAGATAAATAGCTATAATTTAGTTGGAATCCACTTCCGAAGCGCTGGTAGGACAGGCAGAGGCTCAGAGCTTAGTGTCTGTCGTTATGCCTGTCCGCCAGAGCGCTGGTAAGGTATACAAACAAAGTGAGAGCACTTGAACTTCACAATAGGTTAGAGATATGTTTTATTTGTGTCGAGGAGAAAATTGTCATTTTTGTGATGATAGACATGTTGTAAAAAACGTGTGCGCTTTTTATCATGCTTATTTTCCTCGCTAGACTGAGCCGGATAAATACCAGGAGCAGATGTGTGCAGAAAAAGCCAGTTTTTTACCTCAAAAAATGAATAATACATTTAAATACTATTGTCTTTCAAAACGGGTTTACAAACAAATTATTGAATTGAATGCAATTTTCAGCTGTTTTTCAATGAATTGCTTAACTCTTTTGAGTGATTTTAAAGCCAAGAACCAAATTATTGTAATTCAGAGCCAAACAAATCATACCATAATTGACTCAAACCTTTACTAAACTACTTATGAAAACCGATATTTTATTGCAGTTTAGAAGAAAAATGATTTTTGAATTGAAATCATATTTAGAGACGACTTTCCAATACATTAGTGAATAGAAAACATATAATTCATATTCCAGTGGTTATTATAATAGCAAATATGCTGTGCTTTCACTGTTATTCCTGAGCGATCAGACATTAGGCTTGGAAACCCATTATTAGATATCCAGAGCAGTGGAAAGGCCATAGAAATACAGTATTTTTTTGGTAAATTGCATATCATTTAAGTGTTTCGAACATAAAATTTATTATAATTTGTGTTCAAAAACTTCATTCTGTGCTTAACTTTAGAGGAGAGACAAAAGGAGGGGAAAGCCTTCGCTAATCGATTAGTTTAATAGAGAAATAAATTTTGTGTTTTATAGCGTTTTTCGATTAAATTCTGCGATTTTTTTAATAGAAAACAAATTTATAGTAAAATAATAATTTTTTTCGCTTCAAAATTAATGCCTTAATATATGAGAAGTATTTGTCAGAGGAGTAGAAAAATCGTAAGAAATTTAATCAGAAAATTGGTTCTCAAGACTACGGTCAGAGCTCTTTATGGTTGACGTGAATTTCAAGTTCAATGTTGGCTCCGATTTAACGACTAATTTCGGAGCTCTGACCGTACCTTTCGTGTCAGACATTCGACAATAAAACAAAAAAAAATTCGGTAATCACTGAAATATATGTGCAGTTCTTGAGCCGAAACCCACATAAATACCGATATTATTAGTGTTTATTAGAGTTCAATGGTTTTCAGTACCAAAAGAAGTACTAATTTTTCATTAAATTCTTTCCGATCGGAGCATAACATTGAAAAATAAGAGCACAGCACTGATCGCCTAAATTAAAGTACATTTCTCCAAAAATTAAATACGAAAATCAGAGGCTAATGATAATTATCGGAGACATTTAAGTTAATGATCTGAGAGAAGAGTGGAAACCAAGTTATTATTGGGTCTAAACTTTTTAAAAGCCTTTTTCTCCTCGAATAGTGTTTCAGACATTTTTCCACATAAATCTCAGACAGATATTTGGGTTATCGAACACCAGATTTATTGCCCTAGTATAAATTTCTAAAAAGCTATCAAACGATAGAATTGCCATAAAATTAAAAGCCACTTCTCGACAAGGTGCGCTGGCATTAAAAGTTAAATTCCAGTTTTGGCAAGTTAAAATTTTAATATTTGTTAGATAGCACTGAACGGCTTTGGTTGACCAAAAATGTTAATTGCTCACTTTATTATTATTTAAACCTTTGTTAGAAATTTTAAAGTTACAGTTTGTAAATTTGTTTAAAATAATAAATAGATCTAGTTTAAATTTTATGTTAATTAATTCTATTTGCTAGGTGAATAGAAATTGGTTTTTAAGACTAAAAATTAAATTAATGTTTGGCAAATTGAATTTTAATTCTATTAACGTAGTCCAATATTATTAAATTTAAACTTATTATCATTCAAACCTTTGGTGGAAATTATAAAGTTACAGTTTGAAATTCGAAATTAAAAAAAATTAACTTAACCTAACCCAACCCAACCCAACCCAACTCAAACTAAAAATTTGGTTTAGGTTTAAGATAGTTTATCGCTGCGATTTCTACCAAAAGTTTAATATATTTAGCCAAATATCAATTAACCCTCCACTTCAAAATAAAATGTTACAGTTTGTAATTTTGCTAAAAAAATAATAATACCAATCAATTGATCTATTTAAAAGCAACTAGCTTACTTAACAAAATTAATAAAGCAAAGTATGTTATGTTTTATCTTGAAAATTAAAAAATATTGGTCTTGAAAAATAAAAATTTAAAGTAGCTTGGTGTTCAGTGCTTATTAAGTGTCCAGCTCCAGTATTATTAACTACTAACCAAGTTAATTACTGATGATCCAGCACAAAATAAAAAGTTACAGTTTACAGAACGGACACCGGAACGCACAAAACCAAACTATTGAGAGCTCACTCCTCCTTAAATTCTGTCTCATCTTTCTTTGAAAATATTCACTTGAGATAAGACGTAAAGTATTTTTCAAATTAGGAATAAATTTCTAATTCACTGAAGACTTCTTCTGATTAATTACTAATCGTTTTATAAGAATAAACGTATGAAAAGAGTATTTCTCTTCAGAAAAGACCTTAACATTTGAAAAACTGCTTAATTTTATTTCTCTCTAAGGATCGATAGAAGAAGGCATTCCTCTGGCCCTAAATGTGTGAGTTTTAAAATATATATCGAGTTTTAAAAATAGTATTTTTTGGACTCAAAAAAGTATTTCTTTTATTAAAAGCGTTTTTTTTAACTTTTATTTCTTCCAATCATTTAATTCGCGAATCGTTTTCTTCAGTCGGCGTTTGATTTAATATTTTTTTGTTCATTTCATCCAAAAAATTAGATTTCATTTCAAAATTGATTCCCAGAATTGAAAGCAAAGGTCGGTTCGGCCGATACTTAAAGGTCTGATTCAATCATCAAAATATAATTTTTAACTTAAGTTTTACCGAAATTCTGGGCCGCGATCGCCAGGTTTTCCAATTAAATTGGATAAGGGATCGCCAGAATTGAAATATGAATTTATGAGTTCAATAAAAGCCAAGAAATCTTACCCATCAATAACCTGAAGCGTGATTTTGTGCTCCTGTGGCTATTTCCCCACTTAATTGGAGCAGTGAAAAATGGGGAAGCCCTGGCTATTCCGGCCCTCAAACACACTATATTAGTGTTCAATTGGACTGAAGAGAGAAAATTTGATTTTATATTTCGATTTCTCATTTGAAATACAACTTCAAAACTATTCGCTCCGAAAGCCAGAGATGAGTGCAGTAAAGAATAAAATTGAAATTTCTCTGCCATCGCCTCAGGACTGGTATTTGTCCAGAGTTTGAGGAATGGTAAACCAACTGAGCGCTCATATATTAATAAATACAGGTATATGAAGCGGTCGGCCGAAAAAGTTCAGTGCATTTCTCTTAACACATAAAAAAATGATTGAATATAAGAGTCTTATTAGAGTTAATAAGGATTTCGAGCCCTCAGCTCAGACCAGTTGGCAATGATGGCTAGGGCACATGCACATACAGGTGCCGGGCCAATCTATCCCATGACAAGTGGTGTTCTCTTAAAAATAAACACCGATTTAATTCAAAGCACTTTTTAAGCCGAAAAATGTGTTCAAAAAACCTTTTGATAGGAAAATAGTTTTCACAGAAAAATAATAACGAATTTTCGTTAATAACAACGAAAAGGAAAACCATTTTTATTTATATCTCATATGAAATGCAAATAATATTCGGAATAAATTTTTTGCGCAAATAATTTGCATTTGATTTCACTCTTTCATAGCCTTAAGACATGTTATGAATCGCAAGAATTTTGTGCCAAAAGTTTTATTATTAAATATTTCTGTCGCTCCCTTTGCTATGGCTTTTCGGGGACCAGTATTTTGTCTGTAGTTTTGTTGTCTGTCGGTAAACATGAAAAAGAGTTGTTTCATATCAAACATATAAAAGGAGAGGACTTTCATAACATAATCCGTTGGATCAGACCATAAGCGCATACATTCTGTGCTCACAAATTCCATATTATTAGATGTCATCGGAATTCACTCCCGTCTCATCCAATATCGCACAGCATATCAGCCTATTGTATCTGACTGTTGGCAAGGGTGGCCACTCAGCTATTTACAATCACATCCCTGATCATCCCCTAAGCAAACAGACCAAGCTCACTATTCTAACACATGGTTCAAAATCGATGCGACGCACTGTATATAAAACTAATAACCGGAGCAAAACACATAACTTTTAATAAAACTCTTATTCTGTTCCATAACTCGGTATATATTTCTTGATATAAACGGCAAAACAGAGACCAAAACCCAAAGATAAAGAAAAAGTATATTCGGAACCAAAATTACATTTGATATGATATCAGAATAAATAAAATTTTATTGCCCTCGATCATTTTTAATAGAGTCGCCTTGTATTGCCACTTATTCTGTGCTGCAACAGCACAAACACAAACAAAACGGACATTTTTCTAACACACGTTTCAGTAGTAAAGTATCATAAAATAAATTTTAATAATAAAAAAACAAAACTTATTATAAAACTTGTGTTTCAATGATTGCGATATAGATTTCCAAAGGATTTTAGTAATAATGGGAGAAAAATAAAATTCATTATCATTTGTACAAGTTCAATATCCTGTTCGCACTGGCGCTCAAAGAGTACGCATAGGGGAAAGGTATGCGTTTTAATTAAAATCGTGATTAACGACTGTGGAGTGTTGGTGGATAAAAATTATACGTCTTTTGTGAACCGACCAGAAATTGCTATCAGTTTTCGTATCGAAAGCTGTGTTTTTCGGGAGAATTAATTCAATAAGTTATTGGTCATCATTGGTGGCACCGGTGGTGGTGTGCCGTCTACTGCGCTAACTATTCACCCCTTAGGAATAGGGAGAAGAGGATGGGGGAGGGCATGGCCTGAGTGGAGCTCAGACAACAACAGTCAGAGCAAAACGGAAACCCCACACATGAAAAACATTTGTTACACAACTATTGCCAATATTTGCGCACAGAATGTAATAATATAACTGATGGACAAACACTGGTATGGAGTGTCCTCACTGTGCGCGCGATATGCTCTGCTCCCTGTGCTGTGAGTCAGTCCACAGACAATATAATAGTATACATAACTAATTGTTTGCTATGAGTCGCACAGAATAATATCAGTAAACTATCGCTCTGGAAGTGGTTGGAGCTCTTTATGGTGTGACCAGTTCTCTCCTATTATATTATAATTTAGTAGCGCCAGCGCCGGGTCGGGTGCCTCCAGGAATAGGCACCCGACACGATCACTCTTATCTAGATGTATCTAGTTGACTTGTCCGAGCTCTTTTGATGAGCTCTACCACCTCATAGAGGCTGTGCTCCAGTGGTTATCGATAATAAATATCTATTGCAATAGAGAGGACTGGTATCTGATATCCAGATCTGATCGACGCTTGAGAAATGTCAGCTCCAAAAAAATGAAAGAAAATGCCTTTCCTTCCCTGACCTTCGAACTGAACTTGGTCTTTATGAACTAGCAATACATGCATTGATAATATGCGTAAATAATTGTGTGTTTTGTTCTGTTTTTTGAGGAAATCTTTAGTCAAAGAAATGCATATTTTTTTTGGACAAAAGTTATGAAAAGTCTAAACATTTGTTTGAATACTAAAACTCTATTGAATACAGTCTTTGAGAAATTGTAAACAATTTATGCAAAAACCGTTTGGAAAAGTGATTTCATAGAGTTTTTTGACCGGAAAACAATTGAATGCCATTTCTGGCCATTGGTTTAGGTTTTGATTTTTGAAAGATTATATTTCTTTTTGGCCAAAAAAGTTGTTTAATACTTTCATTTTTGAAACGACTGGAAAAAAAACTCATTCATTCAAATATTGGAGATTTTCTTATCAAAAGTGGGAAAATACATTTCCAGAGACCACCTTTCACTTGATTTGCAAGGTTATCGGTGTCTCCACCATCGGAGACGTACTTCTCTACGAACAGAAGTCAATAAACTTAAGGACAGAATAAGAGAACTGAAGAAAACGCTTTTGATTTGCGGTCATTTGAGGAGTGAATTAAATATTAGGAATAAAATCAAAACTAAACTATCAAATACTGAAAACATTAGTTAATAATAATAATAATAATAATAATAATAATAATAATAATGGAAATAATATATTCGGTATTTATAGTGAACTCGTGGCTCATAAACTAAGAGCACCGGCTGTTTAGCCGAGAGCCACGATAGTGGTGCAGAGGTTTTTTTGCGCTAAACCTGGAGTTGGTATTACTCTTCTGTGATTAACTCCAAACATTTGAAGGGATAGACATTAGTCCGGTGCTATCGGTGCTCGATATTGAGTGAGAGAGGAAGGCCAGAGTCGTAACAGAGAGCACTTCATACTCAAGCCATAAAAAACCAACTAAACTGAAGGCACTATTAGCCCAGAGTTGTATACCAAATGAGTTACTGATATCTAGTGATTAAGGCTGTGCTGCACAGGCTTTCCAAATGTTATTCTAGCTGGTTTTATATACCTGTGCTCCAGTGCAACTTAAAAGGCTTAGGGCTGAGCGAAAAAAATACAGTATATTCTGTGCATATCTATTGAGAGGTTTTTATTGAATTTCTCTCTCTCTCTCTCTCTCTCTCTCTCTCTCTCTCTCTCTCTCTCTCTCTCTCTCTCTCTCTCTCTCGATTTTGCCCACGAGGTATGACTTCCCTGACCTTATGCAGGCTCAGTTCAACGTATACCAGAGCACCGGTAGGTCAGGATGTGCTCTGATAGGAGACACGCTTTTATTGAATGAAAAAATTCAAAAGACTTTTAATCTATTTTTGAAGATCGATATTATTGTCAACACTTAGGGAACGGACAATAATCTAATGGCAGTTTCAAAAGCTAATGAATGAAAACTGAAAAACTAATATTTTGATGGCTGTCCTCTTAAAATGAGCATTTTTATGGCATTCCCTTATCGATAGGTATTTCATGTGTGGGTTCCCCTAAAAGATTGGAAATTACTTTTTTACGTAATTTTATTGAATGTTTGATTAGTTTTATAAATAAAATGAATAAAACACTCGAGAAAAACGGCTTTCCATCGCTCAGTTAATGACAGTTTCCTTTTTTGTATACCTGTCCCCTCTATTGACTGATACACATGTTTGCTATGCTTTTGGAGTAAAGTCAGTTTGAATTTCCGATAATTGAATGAAAATTTGAATTTTTAATCACTTCTTTCAAAAGCAGTTAAGTTCTTAATGCCGGCGCTCTTTGGCTCATACCTGTGCCCAACAATCATAGAGCTCCAGGTGAATAGGAAGTGGTCACAGAACACAGGAGCGTATGAATTATAATCACCTTAACGTATGGCCAGCAGCCGGTGGGTCCTGTGTTTGGCACTGTATGCGCCTCTGGTAGGCCATACATAGGTAGGCCATACCTGTGCCCATACATATCTATTTAATTTTTCAATGAATTGGAAATGGAGTTACCGTTCCTTATGAATGGCCAGAGAAAAGGGAATAATAATAATTTCATTAAAAGTGGTTATTCTGTGCCCAAAAGGCCTTCGTTAGCGCACAGCACAGGTCGCAGAGGACAGAATAGAGACATTTCTTGACAGAAGCACTGAATGGATGAATGGTAAGAATTGTATGAATAGTTTGAACGCCTATTTAGCATACAATCAGTCGCTCAGACCTATTATGAATTGTGTCAACTTTTTCATACATTTCTCCCCATTCTATGGATGTCCTACCGGTGTTGTGCCTGTTCTTTGTCTGTTGAATGCCTGTCCTCTCACACGGAGTGATTGCAAAAGACTTTCAAACGAAAAAAGAGGAGAAAATAGTGAAAGAGAGGAAAGACATGACTCGTGTAATAAACATGTCTCTAACGTAGAGC
>JAQIYB010000534.1:0-10995 GCA_034699325.1 Oribatida sp. Gr-Ori-00743 | reverse complement strand
GAAAACAATGATCGGTGGTTTTTCATCAGAGTAGACTATAGGACCGGCATATTTGACTTCCTTCTTCTCATCTCTGTTTTGTTCAAATTCTTTCAATTTGTTTGCACCGATCGATGAAATCAGAACCGAAAGGAGCAGAATCTGAATCAATTGATTAGAGGAGAATAGAATTAAAGAATATGAAGAGCACAGACAAGAGCACAGACACTCTAATTTGTATGAGAAAACGAAGTAGACCATTTTGATGATTACTTCCAACCGTTCGAAGCAATCATTATTAAAATGAGTTCATATGTTTCGCTTCAAAAATATGTTTCACAGAAAAACTCTTCAAAATTATATATGAAATTAATATAAATATAAATCAATTGAATGAAAATTTGGGTCAAATATCATAAAAACTGAACAAGATTCATTACCTCTAACACGAATTTTACCACTTATTAAAAAATATAATTACACCAAAATATCTTATTTAATGCCCTTGATAAGTTTGTATTCATTGCATTAAAGCAATGAATATTATTCAAACCGTAAAATAATGTAATCTTTTTTCAAATGATTTGATATAAACCAAGATTCTTTGTGTTTTCCTAGGGATTCAGCTAGGGAAATAAAATGACGACTGGAACTACATGTTTCGAATAGCGGTAACTATTCTGGCAATATTTGTCCCTGGGGAATAATGGGATTTTCAAACCAAATGATTAACTCTTTTCCTTTTGGAAACCCCTATTTGTACATTGATAACTTTAAAACTGAACCTAGTCAAAGTAAAAGCGGTTTCAACAAAATTGTAATTAAAGAACCTTGTTATTATCCTCTTTCTAAATCTATGAATAGATTGTTAGCTTTCATTCTGAAGATCTTCATTCAAATCAGAATTATTTTATACATTAAATGCAAAATAAAATCTATTCGTTGACATTAAATAACAACTAAATAGTAATTGAGCATGATTAATTATTAGTGATTAAGAATTAATACTTACGCTCCTCATCGTGAATTCAATGTATTCTTGGTTAGAATTCTGGTATTTCCTATCACTTGTGACTCAATAATAAAAGTATTAGTTTTGTGAGAACACATGCGATGTGAATGATGTGAATCTTCTTTGAATGGAATACAAGAATAATTTGTGCCGATGTGACCGACTTTGGGCTTATATACCTGTATTGGAAGGTCAAAGTCAAGCATAAAAGGAGGTAACTCTGTTCTAACACATCGAATGTAACGCTATTGTTAACACTCAGTCATCAGAGAGAAGACACCAAATATTCGCTAAAAACTGTAATTTAAATTTCATTTATAGAATTCGTTACAGTAATAGGCAAGGGGGTGTATCTCAACATCTACCTGCTTTTTTTGCTTGATGGCACCCTTATATAAGATCTTAGAAGACCCCCAAAAAATCACTGTGATTAGTGCACAGGTTAATTTTTGGTCTGTCAAAGTTCTGAACATTGCACAATACCCCCTAGACCCTGGACCCTCTCCCTTGAGTCATAAATCTTGCTCATCCGTTTTGAGATTTACTTCGTATGAAAACTTAGTTTTCGAAAAAAAGAGTTCGGATGAGTGACTCCCAGTCTTGAAGTGATTGACGAACCAATGATCGCTTTGTCGACCTTTTAATTCAGTTATTTATATAAAAAGTTTAAAATCCAATGTCTTTGAGAAATAATATTCGATTTTCGATAATTATTTTACTAAAACTTTTGAGCAAGTATCATTCATTGACGTTTTCTAAACATAACTTATACAGGACAGTTCTTATACACAAATACCTGGCTCTTGTTGGCTAATTTAAGAGAAAGTTGAAGGGAACGGTCGGTATATTAGTTTAAAATTAATAATTATCAAAACAGTTATCTCCGATGCAATCACTGATATATGGTTTTAGAGGTTTTTGAATATCTAACATATTATTAAGATCTAAATTATTTGAACTATCAATTTGAACAAGTTGATTTAGAAGATAATATTTACTCATAAAGTATCTTATTTTTGATGAAAAGTTTTAAGAATCGATACCTTTATTGCAGACATCGCTCACATAAACCAATTCTCGATTGAGTTTACGACCAAATCTTGATTTTAATTTCAATCTTTATTTAAATGGAATCAGAGCTCAAACTATTGATTGGAAAACTAGTCATTTATTTGTTATTTATATCACACGAGTCGTGACTTTTTTGTAATTAAAGGTCAAAAATACTTTAAAAACGATCAAATTGTTTGAAATTTAAATTCAAGACTCGTTTTGAGACTAAATATCAAAATAAACAACGATTTGTAAAATAGAAAGATTTGGATATAAATTGTTAAATGAATTAAACAAATGACTCAAATCATGAGATTATAAGACATAACGAAATGACAAACAACTGAATACCTGTAAGTAATTAACGAATCGCTTTTAATTAACCAATCAATCAATTTGATTGACAATTAGATAACTAATTGACTCCTTGACAATTAAATGACGATAAAAGAAATAAATCCGATCTTCTCTGGTGATATGATCTTCTAAATTGAGCCTTCTCATATTAAAATTATTAAATAACTTTGCAGGCTCAGCATCTAAAGAGTTGGGTCAATTCTTTCTCTATATAGTTATCGGATTTGGCGATTGATTAAGAATTTGAAATTATATGAGAAAAATGAGATCTTTTTAAAAATAAATATTTTAGTCAATTATTGAGTTAAAAATTGGCTCTAATTTAGTATAATTGATGACATTGTTTCATAAATAACATAGTTTTGAGATATAATTTCGATAAATTTTTTTAAAGGAATGTAATCCAAGTCTTATGTTATATATCATGTATGAGATGAGAATATAGGGTAATCCTATTTTCACACAACTCATATCTTATTCATTTCGGTAAAAAACATAATTTGTCTGTAATTGTAGTCTGAAAAGCATAAGAATGTGAAAAAGTTTACTATTAATGAAAGGTTTGCCAAAAAAATATGGTTTCATCTATTCTTAACCATTGTTTGTCAATCTTTTAGTTTTTATGCTAAGAATGACTTTAATATCCAGATTTAGTCGAAGACTTGAAGTGTGGGTCGAAGAGAATCGTCACTGAAATCAGTGACTTTCATGTATTTCATGCATATCCACTACTTTTTGTATTAGTCGTTGCGATCATCTGTTGGTAACCCTCTGTAGTGGAGTCTATAGTAAGGATGACTCTCTTGACGGAAGATTACCCGAGTTATACAACACTAATCACGCGAATCGAGTGATCGATGTTATTCTCACAAATTACTCGAAGCCTTAAATATATATATATTTCTTAATCTTTAGAAGAGTTTTACGACATTTATATATAAGACTATATAAAACTCAGACAATATTTTTAATTATTTGACATATTTTTGAGCAATTATTTAATTTAGTGTTTGTGTGGAGACAATTGAAAACCGAGTCTTCAATTTCTAGTAAAATACTCCGAGTCTTTGGTTTTGCATTTATTTTTAGACCATGTCTTTCATGTGACCAAAAATCAAATAAAATTCAATAAATTATTATTCAATTAAACGGTGTTCTGTGCGCTCCGATGGTTACGAAGGGCTGTTTGACACAAGACTTACCTATCAGACTAAGTCTTGTAATTAGAGTTACAAAGAAAACATTTGGTCGGAAGAATTGATTTCTAAGCGCAGATTGAATTGTCTTCAAACTGTTTAACAGAGTTCGGGTCCAAAGAATTGAATGAATCAATGGATTAGTGAATCACTTGTTTTACTTCACAAATGGCTTATTGTTTGCAAAGCTATTAAATGTTGCGCTTAATTGTGATTCCGGACTATAGCCTAATATCTCTATTGTTTGTATTAATGGCGAAAATAGTTGTCTATTCTTCACCAAAATCAGAGAACAATTGACAACTCTTTTAATTGGTGGCAATCTTTTACAAAAATTGAGTCAAAATTTTAAAATAATTTATTAATTTTAGTAAATTATAATACATTTTTACAATTCTATAATAAATATACTCAAATAACATATATATGGCACAAACTTAACAAGTTCAATTCATAAATAGTCGCTAAACATTATTCAGTAATAATTATTTTCTATAACATAATTAAAAACGAAAATAATTAAAACAATTCCACAAAATAATTGAAATATTGTGAAATTCAAATACAATTATACCTCGAATTCAAGTGATTTATTGATACAATTCTATGTCAATCGTCTCTCGAATTATTCATTTAAAACATCTTTCGTTAGAAATTATTTTACTATTATTTTACGCTAATCTGAGCCTTGAAAACGAAAAACTCATTTCAATGAATCCAAATATAAAGAATTGCAAACATTTTTTGAGACAATTTTGAAAAATAGGTTTTTTGTCTTTCGATTGTCTTTCGATGTCAGACATGAAATGATTTGTTAGAAAAGTCACCGAACTTTCAAATTTATTAATTTAAATAAGTATTGAAGAATTGAGAGCTTAGACTAGTCTAACTCTAAGAGCAAGGTTCTTTTAAAATTTAGAAATATTGTGAGACATTAGGAAAATAGAAAAATGTGCCAAAACTAGGCTTAAATGGAAAGACGATAACAATTAATTCTGATTTTAACGGTTTTGATATGCAATTAATCGAATCATTCGTTTAATATAAATAAAAATAATTTAAAATTTAGCAAAAAGTGCAAAACTGGTCCATCAATTCTGTCAATTAAAAGAGTGGATCACTCATTGATGTAAAACCGGTTCGATTTACTCAAAACCACTGCTAATTGAGTTTCGAAAAGCAATCGATTAGATTAGCGGACAGTTTGCTTGAAATTCAATTCAAATGAAGGGCGGATCCAAATCACAAATATTTGGTCAAAAGAGTCTCAACTAATAATCGCTTTTATCTAAACATTGATTTATAAAACAAAACGATTTAATCAAACGAAACAAACATTTGACTGAAGAGAGAAACAAAAAGAATAGTTTTAAGCCTTTAAACGGATATATCGAATGAAATAACAGTTAATTAGAAAAATTGATTGATTACCGAAACGGTTCTCAAATCAAATAAAGCCTCAAATTTTGGTCCACTTTTAGAATTATTAACAAAAAAACTATTAATTAAATAAAAAGTATTATAAAAGAATAAAAAAGTTTTAAAACCGATTAAATTAAAAATAAAAAGTTTAGAAATGTTTTCAATTAAATTATAAAATCGATTGAATTTGAAAGTTATTTGATATAAAGACAAAATTGCAAACTGACCCTGCTTCATTTCTACCACAAATTAAAGAGATTTGGGAAATACAACAGATTTATATCGAAAGAAGTTTAGATCAGAAAATTAAAACAAATTTCATTATCTAATGATTAGAAACATTATATAAAATGAGCCGACAATCGACTGATTGTTCTATTGATTGCTATTTGAGTCACAATTAGACTAATTAGTGATTAGTTAACGAATTAATGGATAACTGCTATATATTCGGACAATTAATTCAATTCAAAAATTATTTTGAACTTAAATTTTGATTATCGAGTGATTACTTTAAACATTACTCCAATTATTAGGACTGACCTCTCATTTAATACAAAATTTAAGAATATTTTGACTTTTTTTATAAAAGTTGTGCTCGATTAGACCCTTTCCTAAATGAGTAGCACTTAATGGGAAGCAATCCCTTTATAGATAATTGAATAATTGGTTGGAAAAGACTCACGAATTTAGAGGCGAGGGCTCAACAAAATCATAAATTATGGAATTGAAGTCACGTATAGCCAGTGCTGAGGTCATCCTCAAGCCATGGAGGTATCGAATGATGAAATTTATTTAAAAGTTTAGATAACGCGATGTTATGCGACAAATAAAATTGGCGCAAAAACTTCTGTGCTCGGGCTTCCATCGGTGGATATACCCGTCCTTTACTTCTTCCCAAACATTTAGTACTATTCATATGAACGACTTGACAGAAGAAACCCTTCTTTGGGTCAAACCTCAGGTGTTGTTTGTAATCGAAAAATGGTTCGATTTTCAGAAAGTTTTGCAATTTATTCATAACTAAAACGGGATTTGCTTTGAGTTCTTCGCCGTCTATTATCATCAGCTGTCGATTCAAACATAAAATTAATCGAAGACTCGAATAAACAATAAAATACCTGTTGCGGGGAATAGTAGGAAAGCCATTTTTCGAGGTGCTGGGCATAAGTTCCCGGATTAAGACATCGATTTCGTAATTCTCTTAAAAGTTTTGGCGATTTCTCGGTCGCAGTGATGACGTCATAAAAGGAAAAGTTCAAAGCAGTCGGACTCTTATGAGCTCTAATGTGATGATACCAGGAGTAGGCTCTTTTGATAGGACTGATCAAAATGGTGACCAATTTGGCGGATGGCAGTAATGCGTGGGCTCTCATTGGAACCAACTCTCCATCAAAATAAGTGGCACTTTTCTCAAACAAATAACTCGGTGTCGAGTTTTTGGGCACTGGGAAAAAGTTCATATACCAGTCCAGACCTTTGTAATAATTCTTTCCATTGAAAAACTGGATTTCTTCAAAGGTCTCAGGACTCGGATAATTACTAACGATTGTCGGGTGCATCGATAAAAATGTATACAAAGCGGTTGAACCAGTCTTTTGTGGTCCAATCACTAAGAACTTAGGCAACTGATCACATGATTTTGTGGACGACCAGATAGAATGGTGGCGCTTATCATTGCACGGGTTCTGTAATTACAACAAATTAATTATTATTGGAGTTAACCCACAGAAGGCATACCATCCAAATCGGATCACTTTCTTCAGGATATAACAGGAAATACTTTGTCGCCAAATGAAGTGGTGGTAGAGTATAGAGCTGTAGGTTTGTCCAGCACTGGACGAATTTGATTACTGTTTCAAATGCATAGATCGCAAGTCTGTCGTTCCCATAGTTTGACAAATGAGTCATAAATACATTAATCTGTTTGAAAAATATTCAATTCTTTAACAAAATTCAAATGACTTTAGTTTTGGTTAATTACGGGATTGAATACAAATGAGTAGAAAAGTTCTCCGCCGTGAATACTATTCTCTAACTTATCCCGACCACCCGGGTATTTGTCTAAGAATATAGTGTGCGTATAGAGACCACAAGTCTGTCGGGGAAGGACCTGTCGGGGAAGGAACAAAAACAAACAATTAGTCCAAAATAAAAGTCCAAATTGATTGCAACCATAATTCCTCTGTGAATAAATCCTCGCCGCAATCGCGCGGGTCTTAAGTGGGGGTACTCTTCAGTACTGGTGACTCTCACATTCCAGACCCGTTTCCACGCGTCATATAATGGTTCGTGGACTGGATAGACCCCCGAATGATGCGGTGCTATTGAATAACCCGAGTCTATCGGTATGTTATTCTTCTATAAAGTCATGAATTGAGTGAGAAATAGAGCGGTTGTGCTATCAATTAATACCTGAGCGAACTCCCGGTTCATTTTCATTTCATTTTCTAAAATAGTAATATTGTCGTAGAGGTGGGGCTGAGTGTGGGAAAACATGTGACAAAACCACCAAAACTTATCAGCATTTTCTAAAAAAGAGGTGAAGAGTCAGTTCTCATAAACACATACACAACGCATACCAATAAGATAATCGTCGCCATAGTCCTCATCGGTATACCCCTTGTGATAATATTTTCCCGAAAATCCCAAATTGAACCGAAATCCTGGAATGAGTTGATTTATACGGCGCTGAGATTCGAGTAATTCGAAGACATCGGATCTCTTCATTCGGGTCCCTTTTTCGCCAACAAATATGTCGTCGATATCGATGAGGACAAACCGTTGGAGCGGAAGACTCAGCTTTCCGTGAGATAAGAATGATATAGAGTCCAGAATTAATAATTTTTGGATCCAATAAGTGATTCCATTTCCGAATAATATCCTTTGAATGCCATCATATAATCCGTGGTCCTATACATCAAAGATAAGATATAAAACAAAAGGTTTTCACAAATGGTTTAATCAAAACCTGAATAGCAATCGTCACTAATTGTTTCGGAGGAATATTAGTTTTATTTGATTCAATAATATCTGTTTCTCTCGAATCGATGTCATTGCGACGGAAAGCCTGACCTAAAGGCTGGTAAGTAGTGTGGTTTGAGTGGAATACAACCCAATCTTTTCCAGAAAGTCGTCCATGGTGAACTTCTCCGGCGCGGGTAAGGCGTAGTACAGGAGATAAAGGGTTGAGACGAAAATCTCTTATAGAAACACCAGTGTCGATGTGAAGGGGAAATCCGTTTAATTGAAGGCCATATCGTTGCTCTTCAGTGCTCTGAATAATGCCAATAATGCCGACATTGAATTCGCGGCAATACTTGTCCAGTAATTCTCGGTTCCATTTATTCATATGAAGGTATTTGTCGTAATTTTCAAAAATAATTACAGCAAACCTTCCCCTCTCATAATTGGTGAGAAGAGGGAGACTTTTTCCAACGATTTCCGCTTTAAATCTAAGTATGAAATTGGGTTAAAAACAATCAAAAGATGTGATGAAAACCGACTTAATTCTCGTCGACTCCAGAATTTCGATCAAATGTTTGCCGACTTTTGAGTATTGAGTTTCGAGAAAAATCAGAACTTTTGAGTCCAAACGGATTTTATGTTTGGAGTTATGAGAGTTAGGTGTCGGCCATCTGACCAGTGGTCGCATCGAGTCATCGCTCGAATGACATTTGTAATGAGATTTGGGCGGAATTCGGGCCAAACTTTTCCAACAAAAATCAATTACTTTTATTAAGTGAATCGGTTTATAACTAACCCATGAAATGAAGAATTGGGAATAAAATGACTGAATATGAAGAAGGATGTGATTGAGAAGACCAGAGAAATGAAGAGCCACTGCTTTATTGAGAAGCGCTTAAATCGAAACCATTTTATTTTTGACACTTTCTTCGATATATTCTTCAACTTTCGCTTCTCTTTGATTATACTTTCAAATAACATATCGATCGGAGGATTCGGTGACAAACAAATGGACTGAATTCTGGATTAGTGTTCCAAAAAATCCAATCATTTTCCGAATATTAATCCATCGATGGATCAAATGCTCGAAGGAATAGACTTTTCTTAAACGAGCGGTGATTCAGATTTTAAAGCCTTTAAAGACAGGAATCGATTATCTCTTATAAAGAGTGGATTCAAAATGAAATACTCACTCAAATCGAGTACATCTTAAGACACGATTTGATTAATTGAACATGGTCAATGATTAAAAGTTGATAACAAAACGACCAAGTCAAATATTTAATATAAATTTCAATGCATTGCAAAATGTTTGCTAATCTCACACAATTCAATGATAATTTACGAGTAACATGGTGAATTTAATAGATATTGTAATTGATCTTGTTCAATGATTAGAAATAAAACAAAAATTGAATTTTGTTTATCAAAACATTGGTTTTCAATCCTTTGAAGTCTAGAATGTATTGATCGCCATATTATCCGCATTGCAATTACCCGATGTATATGTGTTTGGTTAAAACCTAGAACTTATAAAAACAAGCAAGCTCAATTTTAATCGGCATCGAGTCTAAAAATATAATAAAGTAAACGATTAATGAGTTTTAATTAATTTATTGTTTAAATTTGTAAATTAAATGACAGATGTGTTGGAAAAGTGTTGAGACCTCTATTCATATGTTTTGTTTGCTTTGATTCCCAAACAAATGCACCGAAATTTGGTTCCATTTAAATGAAAACTTAATTTAAATAAACGTTTTTATTAATTATTTAATTAATGAGAATATTATCTGAAAAGAGCACAAAATTAAACTAATATACAATCAATCGATTGCTTTAAGTTTTCCTCATTTTATTATTTGTTTAATTGTATTAAAAGTCTGACATTAAAAGTAAAATTTTAAACAAACTCGAAGTTAACCATTTGAGCAATCACATTTTTAATTAAAAGCTAGAGGAATGGAAGTACCTCCAGAGCACTGTCCCGGCATTGAGTCAACAGACGCTGGAAAGGCGGACGCCTGTGCCGGTTGTCCTAATCGTGGTCTTTGCTCTTCGGGTGAAGTGAAAACAGGAGTCGATCCGAAAGTGGCCGAAATCGCGCGGAAACTCATGAATATTAAACATATTGTGTTAATAATGTCCGGAAAGGGCGGAGTCGGTAAAAGTACTGTTTCCTCGATGTTTGCCCGCTATTTGGCCAGAGATAAGACAATTAATGTCGGACTTCTCGATATCGACATTTGTGGGCCGTCTATACCCAAGACTATGGGCGTTGAGGGCGAAGAAGTCCATCAATCGATGTCCGGTTGGTCTCCGATTTATGTGGAGGACAACCTCTCTGTGATGTCCTGTGGTTTCCTCTTAGGATCGGTGGACGACGCGGTCATATGGAGAGGACCCAAAAAGAATACTATAATCAAACAATTCCTAAGTGATGTCGATTGGGATCGTCTCGACTATCTCATTGTGGACACTCCTCCCGGCACTTCTGATGAGCACTTGTCAATTGTCTCTTATCTTAAAGATTGTTCTAATTTGCGAGGAGTGGTAATCGTTACGACACCACAAGAAGTGGCGCTAATGGATGTCCGAAAACAAATAGATTTCTGCAATAGAGTGGGTCTAAGAGTATTGGGTTTCATCGAAAATATGAGTGCTTTTGTTTGTCCCAATTGTTCCAAAGAATCGGTGATTTTTAAACAATCGGTGACCGGAATGAATCAATTAATGGAAAAAGGAGTTCCATTATTGGGAAGAATACCGTTGGACCCCATAATTGGCAGATCATGTGATGAGGCGAAGGATATCTTTGAAGTCAATGACTCCAAAACTGTTCAAAGTTTTAAAGAAGTTATCAATAATTTCGTTAAAATCATAAATCAGTTCTAATTCTTAACTTTTATTTTATAATATTTTTTAACGAATTAAATAAAAATAATTAAAATTTAGTCTAAACTCTAAAAACAACTATCAATCGATAAAATGGTATAAACTCTGAAAAAATAG
>JAQIYB010000533.1:0-11007 GCA_034699325.1 Oribatida sp. Gr-Ori-00743 | reverse complement strand
GCATTAGTTAGGCTGTGCTTTAGATATTCAATACTTGAATTTTCTTTGTTTTCAGCCCAAAAGTAATTAATTTTATAAGATTTTTTAAAACAGTCATTAAACTCAATTCTAATTAAACGGATACTTAAATCACATGTTAGATTGCTTTCCATAAAAGCACAGAATGAATATAATTATAGCCATAGTTTGAGAGCCGATTGATTTCTCGAACAATGAAATAACGAAAACCCAAAACAAAATTAATTTCTTCTGACAAAACACTTAACGATTTTGAAATCAGAATTCAAATTAATTTTTTCCCTCAATTTAAATATGAAAATATCTTATTATGAATGGGAATAAAAATAAAAATGACTTTAATTATTTAATTATACAGAACTGTTATCTGTTAGAAAAACTGATTTTATTGAAATTTGATAAAATGTCACAATTTTTTCTTTCGACTATTTATCTCAATATTTGAATGAACTTTAAGTACACAGAATTTGTCATTAAATGGTAATCTGAGGACAGTATTCACGTTTTGCATACAATAATTGTGAATTTTTCGTATTAAAAATGGTCTCAACATTTATTTCCTCGACATTTAAAAACAGAAAATAATTATAATCTATTGTAACGAATAATTGCATAACTTTTGGAACCAAAACAAGTGTTGAAAGAAAATCTTAATATAAAGTCAATTGTAGTGAACTTTAAAGACTTAATATTCATTTTTTGTCGACAAAAATCAATTTTCAAACACATTGTTATTTGAGAAGAGCGTAAAAAATAGGAAAACATAATATTTAAGGCACAAGAAATTACTCCTACGATAAAACATTAAAAACGGGCAGAAATTAAGTCGAAAACTAAGAAAAGAGACGATCAGAGCAACAGTTCTCGCAGTGATTTCGGTTAAAATATTAAGAAAGAAAAGAACATTCAACTGATTTATATGATAGTATGAGATAGTTCAGTTTAGTTTATTGATATTACCACCCAAAACAAGCCTTAACTGGCGATAATGTAATTCAGGCATAATCTCAATATTAGTTCTCTTTTGAGTCGACTTACAATTTATGGCTCACTTTTCTGACGATATTTAACCAAAGAATTTCTTAAAACGTTTTCTTTCTTAGACTTATGTTTAATCATTAGTCGATGAAAGTGATTGAAATTCTTCTATTGATAAGGAATTTGACTTTAAATTTATTGTCGAATCAATTCCAGTGTCGTTACAAATATTCTCAAAATCAAATCACTGTAACTATTGAGAGGTCAGAGTTTGTATACAAATTAGTGTAAATAATCGGAGAAATCTTCCAAAATAGTCGTAATTTAATAAATAATTTTTCAAAACATTCTACATTTGATAAAGGTCATTTAGATTTAGAAACTATTTTTGTTCAATTGAAAACATCCTTAAAAAGTAGATAAAGACCCGAAATATTATTTTATGCAAGCTAATTTCTTAAATTAAATTCAAAAATTTCAATGGTAACCAGGATTGATTGTTTCAAAACTTCTAGGGGGATTTCACTAAATATCTAAGTAAAGTGAGATTTTTTTTCAGTACTAAGGGTAAATGGTTGATCCCCTTGGCCAGCCTTGAATATTTATAGCTAGATATTAAAGGTGTTCTATGAGCCAAAATAATTTAAATTTTTAATTGTTTTTTAAATTGATTTTTAAAATTCGGGACAAATTTCATCTTATTTTATGATAAATTTCTGGAAAGTTTCCTAATGACTGATCGCAACACCGATTCACATATAGACTCTGAGTGAGGGCTCGGAATTTATTTTGTTTTTAAGTATTTTTTTCAATCTCCGGTACTTTCATCGAAAGCCTCTTAACGTTCGATCGGTTATTGCGGACCAAATGATTACTCTTATAAAATATAATGGAATTAAAAAATTAAAGTAAATTTTCGTGGCTTTAATAAATCACGATTTGTTAACTATTATAATCTCTTTGTGAAAGAGGGAGAGCTCTTACAAACTTCAAAGAAGAAAAAGAATTCGATCCGTCCGTCCAACCGATCATAGTTTGCAATCTCTCAAAGTTTCAAATATTTTTCCGATTTCTACTCTCTATATATAAGTGATTAATGAATCGATCGTGTCTTTCAATCGTGAGGCCGATGACAATAAGTCAGTATTAGTTCTATGCCTTTACCATCCGTGTAGACCCATATATTGGTATATCTATATATCTATCTGCATATACTCTGCCGGTGCTCTCATATTCAAGAAGTACAATAGACTTATGGAATGTTTGTTAAATGTTTTTGATATATAAAAGACAAATCAGTGCCGAACACAAGCGAAACAAATGTTAAAATACGAACTCCTTTTGACTGTTCCTCACTCTTAGCATTACTTATAAACAGACTTATCTCTGAAAACGAGTTATTCAATAACCGATTCCCGGAATAAATATTTACAGAAATATATTGGCTTTAAGTCATATAAAAATATTTATCCAAACAAAAGGAGTTTATATAAAAAGTTTACTTTCGGTTCAAAAGAGCTGTTAAACTGTGAAATTGAAAACGTATTCAAACAAATGTCAATAACTTTTGAAAACTTTGAAACAAGACGTCAAAAGTGATCTCAGAATCAATGGATAAATATTAAAATCTAGATTTGCTATGAATTGAGTGATTGAATGAGTGAATCAGTAAATGAGGGAAAGATTGCGATGAATACTGGGCTTAAATAGACTGTCAATCAAATAAAGGCGTTAGTAATCACTAAAGCAGACAATTATCACTTAAGGTGTTTGCAAATAATGTCTGTTTGAATACCGTGTAATTAACTGCTAAAATAGTCGACATTTTATCAATGAATTACTCACTCACTCAATAAGAGTCTAATTTTGTGTGTTTTCAAGTCTTTAACTTTAATTTGAAAACAATATGAAAACACAAATTTGATTAAAGGCCTCAAAAATAATGGTTTTATTAAAAATTAAAGAATAAATGAGAACACAATTTACAAAAATTCCAATGAATTGCAATCCTTAATGTAAATGATGTGTCGGTATATGAAAAGGGGTGCCATTAATGGCAAATATCGACAGAATGACTTCATATCACAAATAATTGCTCATAAGATTCCTAGAGAGAGAGATATCGGGGGAAACCCAATAAATTTCGAAATTATATTTCTAAATAATATCATTTGAAGTAATAATAAATAAGTTGAATGAATGCAATTTCTTGCAAGAATCATAAAGATTAGCTCAGAACCATAGGAAAGGTATTTTTATTTCATTTTTCCAATAAGTATATAATTATAAGTAAAGTGCAATAAAAACAATATTTATTGAGTTTGCGATTGTCTTATCTGAAGCCAAATAATTTGTGCGATGAATGCCTCAATTGATCACATAATCAGATGAATAGTTCAGTTCTCTCAATGATATAATGCATTTGATTAGCAAACCATTAGAAATGCCTTTTCTTGCATTACATCAACGATGGCCACACACCAGTCATGTTAAACCGGGCTCTCCCAGTGGTGGTGACGGGGAATAAGTAAAGATTAGACACACTTGCATTTATTCAATATTGCTCTGGTGTTGTAAGGCCTAAGAAAACTTAGCCGACCCCCTTGGCCATTTCTGAATTTCTATTATCATTACTGTTATTATTGTATTGCAATTACATTCTTATAGCCATAACTATTGGCTATTGTGTTGGCGTTGGAAGCAATGGCACTCATCTCAAATCAATTGCACGACAGACACAAAGATTGAGAGATATCTACGGGAATGGGATAACAATGGCATTCATTACACGCCACTAAATAGCGTCCATTAAATTTTTCTTATTTTCAAACTTTAGGGCTTTTAAATGGAGGGCCAGAGAAAAATGATGAATGAGATCGTAAAATAGTATTAGTCTCTCCCCCAATGCCTCCAGAAATGCCCGAATTGGACGAACATATAGTGTGAGCCGAGAGAAGAGAATCGCAATCAAACGCAAAGGCAATAATCAAAAGCGTTTATCAGATCGGACCTCATGTCTGGACTGAGAGAGAGAAAGAGCGAAAAGCTATTCAAGTGCTCTGAGCTGATGATGATGGAGGAGAGCACGCAATAGCCATGTTCATTCACTCAGTCATACACAGGTTTCTGATATAATAATATTTTGATCGCATAAACCTTTTAAAAATGCTAAACAATTTTGTGGCAAATGAAGCGATGAGGCGTTACTCAAATGCTTTCCTTAGCACTGATTAAACAATTGAGTCGTTATTAGCCGCAAAACAAAATCTAAAATTCATTGTATATTACAATGCAATACATCTCTAAACAAGTGCTGCGAATAATGTATTACTCGGAGACTACTCTATCACATAATTGACGAATAATAATAACTATTAGTTATTCATTCTTTGAAGTTTTCCAGCATTTTCTGGTTATCACTAATACTAATAATAGAGAAAAAGTTAACAAAGTTAACCAAGTTAACATCATCATTAACTATCAACTTTAATTCTATTGATAGAGATGTGCTGTTCCTCCGCTTTCTAAATATCAATGAGTGCTCTGTTTCTAGTTTTTCATTTACTAAATGATAAACAAATCGAAAAATAGGGAAACCCATGGAATAGGAGATGCAATGAGAAGAAAATTAAATGAAATAACAAAAAAGTATAGAATGAGTCAGAAATGAATAAAAGAGAGCCACAAATGAGAGACAAAACAATTAAATTAAAGCAATAAAACTCTCTCCGAGACTGTTCTCTACCTTTTGGTTTGACTTTAGTTTATTATTATTATTATTATTTTAATTGCTTAGAAAAGTTAGAAAAGCGAAACAATACTAAAATTCATTCATTAACTGATAACTGACATTATTATTAGACTAAATAATATATAAATCGTTGGCTTTCTATGTAATACACTTATATTCTGCTCGATTACTACTTATATATATGTTTCCAATTGGATTCACAATTAATAAAATACAACAAAAAACCTAAACTACAAAATTAGATCACAAGAGACCATAAAAAGCATTAAATGTAATAAATTTAAACTCACGATAACTCTCTAACCGAGCCATAAATGATTACTAAACCTATGAAAAATTGACAGCAAAAACACAGGTTTTGTATATCCTCGTGGATATCGACCAAAACATCTCATGGATACAGAGCCCCGGGTTCAATAGAATTTCGATAATTATGTAATAATATTAACGACTTTAAGTATTATATTAATAAAGTTTCGATACCACAAACAAATAATAAACCAGTGCCAGAGAGGTGGTGTAAGTGCTGCTTTGGCAACCAATATAACAATTAGTCTTATTTGGAAAACCATTGATAACCGAAAGGGAGGTAATTCCAGTATAACAAGAAACAAAATAGCCAAGACCAGAGAACTGATGATAATCTCGGCCATCAAACAAACAAAAAGTGGCAGATTTACAGACAATAATCCTCTTTAAATAAAAACTGAAAATCGCCGAAACTAAGGACATATTCTTACATATTTCAGGGATGAATACTGTTTTGAACTAGCAGATTTTGTGACTTCAAGTTTCAAATTGCGATCTGATTTTGAATTCATTAAAAGTCAGTTCAAAGCCAGAGACAGCCCTCTGAGCAAAATATTGTTTAAACCAAATCAAGATTTGATATATCTGAGCTCGCTCAAAATCAATAACAAGAACAATTTACTGCCGCATTGTGGGGTTGTTATGCAAAACCATGAGAGCGGTCATCAATATATTCATTCAAACGTTTGGTTCTTATAATACTTTGATGAATGATAACATCATTTAATACTAATTATTCTTTCTCTCTCTCCGGCAAAGATCCGGCTCTGAATATTGAATTCTGTGCGCTATTCAAATACATCAATGAATTATCAACTGAAATGAGTGAACCTATCGATCAATAAAATACAAAAAAGCTTTGATTAATATTATTGGAGAAGACATTCAATTTATTATTAAATATATTATTAAAGACTTCTAAAGAACTCTAAAACAATTAAATTTTCATATATTCAACGATATTAACAGCAATTGAATGCAATTCATGTCTCATAAGTCATATTGTGCGTCAATGGTAGGTATGGTCGGTCGTGAGCGTATTGTACCCAAAAAAACAAGAATTCTCCAACTACTTTCAATATTCTCTCCCTCTCCCTCTCCAAGCCTCCCTCCAAGTCCTTAATAACTTTGTTTCTGCCCTCAAATTCATGATAAGAACGTCTTTTATTTTTGTTGTTATTTATTCAGTTTTTGGAAAAACAAATGAAAAGAGAAATAAAAAGTAAATTTAATTTCTATGAGATTTATGTGAATCATAAACGAACAAAATTTTTATCAGACTTTTCGCACTCGATTTGTAACAAAATCAAAATCTGGTAAAAATTATTTTAAACTAAAACAGAGATTTCTCTTAAATCAAATACATTTCTCAAAGACATAAGTTTTCGATTAAAATCATTTCATATCCTTTCGAATAAATGTGAGTATAAATTGAAAATAAACTCAAATAATAAAAAAGTATTAAAAGAATGCAAAAATAAAACAAAATCTTTGAATAATTTTGTGTATTTAATGAAAAACATATTAAATTTGCCATGATCAAATTTAACAATCTTCTTATTTTAGTGTATTATTATAATTCACAAACGATTATATCATTAAAAGAATTATCAAAGATATGATTATCTGCTCAGAACTCACCATCTATTTGATCCAACAATCAAAGAAGTCGACCAAACAGTTTCGAATATATCTTCATTTAAAATGCTCTAAAAGTTTATCAAAACTGCGATAAAGAATGTCTTTATTTCAATATTATTTAAAACTGAAACCAATTTCTAATTTGAATCAGTTTTCACATAAGGAATATAATAATGAAATGTTTTCAAATGTATTTATCTTCATCTGTCTGTCCGATCACTTAAACGCTTAGATATCGGTCTGTCTTTGGATCACCAGAAGAGCGCTGAAGAGAAATGTTTTGCTCAAAAAGTTTTTCGATAAGTTTTGTTCTGTTTGTTGGAAACTCTACTTAAAGTCACGATTAGAGATGAATTCACAGAATAATAGCGAATAATTTGAAATTATTCTCAAAGTATTTGTTTTAATACTTGAAAGGGCTGTGGAAGAGGCGGTTCACTGATTTACAATAATAATACGATAGTTGAACAGTAATAGCGAAATGCAATTATATTTGCAATGATATGAGCGATGAATGCAATGACATATCATTGATTCAAACTTATTAAAGCCGTGACTATAGAGAGCAGACTAACCATAGTCTATGATTACGATCACATCAACAGAATAGTGGCTTAACTTCGATATTTGAAAACAGTCGTAAAGAGTGAGACAAAAGATTAAATAGAAGTTATTTTTGGGCGCAGAAGAGATTCCGACCAACAAACAAGTGATTCGTTGTCGAAAATGTGCATAAATTAGAAATTCAATGCATAACTGCTTTTTAAATACAACTTTTCTTCGTCTTCTCTTCTCATCATTTTATTTATGTTTTTCTCGGTTTTCAGCGGAAAACTGTTTCAAAATGAAGAGTAAGAGTCGAGAGATTGGAAGCGAATCAATAGAGAAAACTTTTGAGACAAAAAATTAGTAAAAGTTTCGCATCAAAGGCGAACTGCTCCGAATAGAAGGCCTGTGCTATAAATGTGATTGGCTTTTGTCTGTTGTGCTCAAACACACAAATTTCTATTTGCAATGTCTAACGATTTGCAATATAAACGGTATATATGATTGTGTGCTGTTCTTCGATATGTAAGATCTGTGTATATGTGCGGTAGTGCGCAAATACCAGATCAGCTCAAGACTATTGGTTAGGTTTAGGTGCGACAAACATATCAGTGAGATATGAATAGTCCAACCAATGCAGGAACGGATTCCGATATATCATACGATAGAAATCATAAACTTGTAAATAGTATTAAAACACGAAAATATGAAATTATATCAAATATTTAACAAAAAGACATAAAATTCTAAGCAATACTGCATTTGAGGCTAATATCAAATTTTAGAAATATTTTTGTCGAATAAAAAAATTTAAAATATGAGCAAAACTTAAACTTAAGTGAAGCACAGGATCGGACATAAACTAAAATTGGATTCACATTAGATTAAGTCTATCACAGAATTCGGATAGAATTTAGTGCCATTGAGTTCGAGTTCGACCACTGACTTGAGTGCCTATTCCAGTGCTATTTTATCGCCTAAAAATTCAGAGCAATTTTTATTTGATGGCAATAAGGAGAAGACGTGACCCGCGCTCTCATTGCTCAATAATAGCCTCAATAGCGTACATATAAGCAGAAAAAGTGGTCATTGTTTTAATAAATATATATAACTCTAATTCACTCTCGAGATTGCAATCCATTGGCCATCGAATCGCTTTCACAGATATCCCAAACTTTGTTAGAGCTTCTTATGGCTGTCCTTCACTTAAGTCATATTAGCATAGAATACAATTGCGAGCATCACTTCATATGCCGGAGCGCTCTCCTCTTTCTGAGCCTCTCTTAACACATTACTCTCCACCCGAAGATATATTTATAAAAGTGTATAAAAATGGTTTTAAATCTATTGAAATCCGGTCACGAGAAAGGCGGTGATCAGATTGGAGGCAATGATTTCTCGCCGCCGAACGCTATTATTGCCCATCCATTCAGACACAAAAGTGGTTCGGCTATTATTGGCATTAAAACACAAACTATAAAATATTTTTGCGAATAAAATCTAAATATATATAAAAGTTTGATATCATAGTTATATAACTTATAGTTTATGTTTATTATATTCTAATGTATTTCTATTCTTATTTTTATACAATTTTGATTCAGCCCTCGATTGAAATCCTATTGGCATTAATGTAAGCAAAACATAAGGAATAAGTTTGCAAACAGTCTAATATCGTATCGTTTTTGGCGATCCGTTCGCCCACTTTTCATGACATTAATTTTGGTTATTTATACAAAAGAACTCCTCTAATGATGATCTCCAACAACACAATAATCGACGCTAAATGACAGAAAGAGTGTGAGTTCCTAACGTCTGTGCCTTCTGAGCTGTAGTGCAGTCTCTTGTCTCAAATAAAGAGAAGAGCGACACATCCCGTAACAAAGATATTTATCGGGCATTTGCCTGCATTTCCCTTTCAATTTTGTCAGTCAAAAGTCGAAAATTGTTTCGGAAGAGAAAAAAGTTGTTTTCTTCACTCAAATACTATTATAACAATAAAATGAACGCAAAATAATATATTATATTCTTATAAATAGCGATAATATTCTCAGAGATAATCATTTCTTTATTTATAAATACAGTTCACTGTAAATGTCGCTCTGATTGCGTGTGTCTGTCGGCTCACTGACCGCTCCGACCAATCGGATGAGTCTAATGAATCAGAATCTGTACTAACAATTCACGGATCAGAGAGGAAGTGCCTAATAACAGGTCGAACAGAACAGAGAGAGAACATCAGCTTTTAATCGAACGCTTACCTCTTGTGAGACTCAGGACTAGTACTACACGCAAAACACTATTTTTAATATCTTGGAGCATTTCCGGCCTCAAAAATTAAAAATCATGTTTTTGTTCGGCTCTTTCTCTTAACATTCACTATTGAGATGAGTTAACAATCAATTATAGCCATCAATGATGGCGTCCCATAATTAGCACATTTAGGTTAAAGACAAAAATACTATATCAGAGGAAAAGCCTTTTAATACACTCTACAGAACTTCTAATTCAGTCACGAATTAATTGTTTGTTTCAATAGCTTTTCAAACAAAATGTTTTTATTTATTATCTGTTATCAGACGTTCGCCTCTTTTATACTTAAATTTTGTTTCTAATTGTGATTAAACTAATTATTTTCGTTCGATTTATTCCTTTCATTATCTCTTTAATAGATTTTCCAGAAATTTGAATGAAAACCATTAAAACCAAAAACAATTTCAAACTAAACAACAAAAAGGCATTCAATATCTCGAGTTCTGTTAATAGCGTTAACTTTTTATCAGATTTTCGCTTAATTTTGAAAAAAATAAATTAAATTTTAGAAAAGTGACCTTTCTTAGTTAACTATAAGTGAAACTTTCCTCTCTTAAACCCGAATAAAATAATTGCAATTCATAATAAATTTTAATTAAAGTCCTTTAAATTGGTTTATAAGCAAATCTCAAACCAATTCTGATACGAAATCGACGATTGAGAGATCGGTTTCGACAAAACTAAAGCATAACTTAATTTAAATGATTTGTTACTGAATTCAAAAGTAGTTTAAGACTCAGAACTCAAATCCGGTATATATTTGAGTGTTGGCTGAAGAAGTAGTTTATTATTTTTAAGCTAATTTATCAGTTAATTTGGTAAATAAATTAAAGTCAAAGTCGGAGTCGAGAATCAATTACTTGAAACTAAAATTAAATGTTTCGTAATATTAATTGAGACAAATTATAAGAAGTGAACTCCACTTCAACCGCTCCATAAATTGCATGCAAAACAAAAAATACAATTTTCAGTACATTATATTCACCGAAGAGTTTGTATATAAAGAATATAAATAAAAGTCAACGGCTATGAAACATAATCATTATTATGTAATTATAATTGTAATGCACAGCATATTCAGTGTGCTCTTCAATACACTTCACTGCAAGCATTGCCTAAACCAACCCTAACCTGACAAACATGAGAGCCCGGTGCTCGCAACCATTTCAATAACCTAATAAACTGATGTGAGAGAGTTTTTGGCTTAAATTCAATGATAATATGCAATTATAATCTCATTTTTGGAAGTACAGCACAATTTCCCGAACACCACTTCCATAGGCTTTTGAGGAAACCAAGACTTTCAGTGTTATTATATTTTGAGGTAATGAAGACATTAATGTTTGGCATAAAAAACTTGAGACAATATCTCTAACCATTAGATTCCGGGATCTTTACTCAACTCTTCTCGAGAGACACCATTGAAAACAAATTAAAATAGTCTAAAGATC